>CM041786.1:89067706-89222706 GCA_023375725.1 Nephotettix cincticeps | reverse complement strand
ATATACATACATACATTCAATTTTATATATAGAGATTACTCTCCACGTTAAAATATCCAAATTCTAATTTAAAATAACATGTATATTTCAATATCACTGATTTTTATAGTACGTATATAACAAATGTCAAATAAACATCTTGCATAATGTCTTACAAATTAACATTCATTTTATATTCTCTATGATAAACGTAGGTGCAGTAAATTGAACTGTAATATCATGTTTTAGACAAATAAAACCTCTAGTAATACTTTGTGATTAGTAAAATATAAATTAATGTTCAGCAACAAAAGAAAACTGACAGTTAATTTTTACTTTCTCCCCTTATTGGAGAAAGTATTGTTTTCGTCAAAATTTTCTAATTTAAGTTTAAGGTAGATATATCCGTTTTGGGGTCCCTTGAATCCAAAAAAGTGGGTTTTGACGTGATATCTGTCAGTCCGTATGTCTGTCTGTGTGCGTGTGTCTGGATGTGTACAGAGCCACAGCCTATCCGTTGGTCTAATTTAGATGATATTTGGCTTGTATGTACATATTCACCGTTTCTCAGGAGTTTTTTTTTCAATTTTTTGAAATTTTTAAAGGCATATCACCCCTGAAAACAATTAAAAACGTGAAAAATGCAAATTTCTCAAAAACGGCTCTAACGATTTTGATAGGAATACTTTGATACGATATAGTGCACAGAATACTAAATAATTTGACACCCCCGAATGTCTGTAAAAATGACGGTTCAAAAGTTATGAGCTTTTAAATGTCAAAATATACATTTTTAAATTTTATGCAAAAACAATAAAAGTGAAGTAAATGACTGGCATCATTGAGACCAGCTTAAAAAACTTAAAAAATTAGTATTTGGATTTATTTGTCTACGACTAACGGTTCCAGAGATGTTAAATTTACTGTCCATGATAAACGCAGTACGTTGTCTGAAAGCGCCCAATGTTATTCTTATCGAGAATATTAAAAAATCAATTCCCTCCTTATTTTCTAAACGTTTTCTATGCAACTTGCTATGAAACCCTACCATAAAATTCTAACAATTAATTTAACTTCTCTCTTGTTACTTTCAGAAATTGGATGATTATTTTCAAACAATAAATTTTTAAATTCTATTTAGAAATTTTAAAGAAGATGATTGTTTATTACAGATTGTCGTTTTAAAATTTACTTAAGGGATAAAGTATGTGTCAGGCCACTGATATCGTTTATTTCAGCTTCGTTTGCTACTTTACCAGTTACTTTGCAGATATTGAGTCGTAACTTCTGTTGTACAGACGCACGTGGCGTTAAAAAGGTTAATCTGTATTTTTGGGACTCCTTTTTGTTGTCAGGTAGCTTATAGTTTTTTTATTCTATTCGTCATCACAAATAATGTCTGTCCAGCAAAATTATTGAAGTGGACGCTTTTTGTTGTACCTTTTACATATAATAACTATACCTAAAAGGTATTAATTTCTTTTACAGGTCTACTTCAGTCCAATCTACAGGCCACAAAAATGTTGATATTCATACAGCACGAAAACTGTTTTAACCTATTAAAAGAGCCTGCAGTACCTATGTCATCTCGGATGTTCAGTTTCGTAAAAATAATACAGTACTATCGTGTCCCCCATTGAACACGAATTTTCAAATTAAGGTAAGTTGGATTAGCCTAAAATAAAAATAGATATTTAGCATTCAGATATTTATTTTTTATAGATATGTTATTAAAATTTTAATAGTCTTATTTGGAATATGATAACAATACCTCTGTAAAGTTGATCTTTCAGAAAATACTTTCCACTGAGTAAATTAAGAAAAAATATAATCAGACAAGTTGCTTGATATTACAATACCATTTCATAATGTAATGTCAAGAGACTTGTCTGATGACACATTATAATGTTTAGCGATTTTCTTAATAGGAATTGAAATTCTCTCAGTCACTTAGTGGATACCCGGAATTATACACTATATCTAAAAATAGCTATTAAAATATTATTCACACATTCCAGAAAGGTTTATTAACATTTTAATCAGATAGATCGTTGAAACATGGTATTCTACTACAATGTGTCTTTATTTTAAAATTTATTTTTAAAGTCAGAGTTTTTAAACATGGTTCTTACGTGAGTAAAACTTCAAGATTTATGCAAAAGTAATATTACAGACCTAATAAATATGAACATTAGGGATTTTATAAATAGCAAAAATAGTGATTTTCTAATAGGTTCCTGTAGAAGATATTAATTGGCTTAACTAAAGACTTTAAGTTTATTACAAAATTATTATTTATTTTTCACTATAAAATTAATTTTAACAATTATAGACTGAAAATTATCAGAAGTAACTGGGGTGGAGATCTGACTTGGAGGAGGAGAAACCGAAGGGTGCGAAATTAGAGGCGATGTCCAGGTTGACTAGAGGAGACGCTTTCACGGAGGTTGAGACGGAGGAAGCCTTGAGGGAGGGTTGGATATTGAACGAGGTAAGGTCATCAGCCTGCAGTGAGGACGGAGCAGGGTTAGGGACAGTCTTGAGCGAAGAGTATACAAAAGGAGAGACGGGATCAGGCTTAAAGAAGGGGTGGAAAGAAGAAGAATCGGGAATGGTTTTAATGGAAGGGTAGCTCGATGGAGAGATGGAAGCAGCCTTTAGGGAGGGGAAGATGAATGGGTTGTTGGAGTTATCTCTCAGGGAGTGATAGAAAGTTGAAGATATGGGAGCGGCTTTTAAGGAAGAATAAGCAAAAGGAGAGATATAATCAGCCTTCAGGGAGGGGTAGAAATTTGAGGAGATAGGAACAGTCCTTAGGGAAGGGTAAACGACAGGAGTGATGGAATCAGCAACCAGAGAGGAGAACTTCGGCCAGGTGTAAGAGACGGGAACTGAAGCAACGGTATCCAGAGAGTAGGCATAATTTGGGTAGGATCGGAACAGTGGGATGTCAGAGGTGTAGAGAGGGTAATCGGCTCGTAGGCGGTGATAGGGGTAGAAGCGGTAGTTGGGGTTGAGGACGTAGCAGGGGTAGCCGAAGTTGGCGACGCGCAGGTCTGGGTAGACAGCAGGGACTGCAACAGAGACACATATTTGCAGGTTATAGATCTAATGATAAAATAATATTCACTACTGTAACGGGTGTCCGTCTGTCCACCCTAGAAGTACTGTTTGTCCTTCCACACGGATTTACTGAAAGATTTTTTAAAGAAACTATGATATAATTTCAGAAACTCTTCTCTTTTGAAATAAAGTTAGACGCCAAACAAGATTCCGCCAAAACGAGAAAATATTAGATAAATTTATAATTTAATTAAAGTATTTATATAAAGCTTTAATTGATTTTAGAAAAATATCCATATTGAATTTGATATGCATCCAAAGATGGAGTTACCGTTATTCTGATTTTAATGCTAGTTCAGGAATGCAGGTGAGCGAAGTGAACTCTGACTAACCGTGTGTTTGGAGGGGAGTTATAGTTTTATTTTAACTCATAGTATTAAGTACATAATATTATTATTTTATTATGCTAAACATTACTTAATATTCAAGAATTTCTAAGAAAATCAATCTCAAAAAGTCACAACATGACAGACGGATCTGTGCTTCGAGACTTAGCTGTTTTGAACGTAGCCAAAGCACTATAATTGAAACTAGTATGTCCTAGAATAGGCCTACCTTTCAGTGCAGTGGCGCGACATTATCTTTGCCTGTTTGACCATACAGCTCCTCACATCCCATATATTTATAAAATGAGATCTTTATAACCGGGTTTCGTTTGTTGACAATTTCCATGAGCTAACCTTGCCTTCAGGTGTTGGGGGCGATGGTAGGAAACCTTAGTTCCAGGCCGGCTCTACAGTGACCTGTCTATTTTTTAGCTTATTTCTATAGTGCCTTATGTAACTTGATACATGCGAGGTGTACAACGTACAAAACTGAAAACTGTGGAAATTGTGAATTCAAAGTTAGTTTATATAATGAACTTGGTTGTGCAATTGATTCTCTTAAACATGACATATGTTTTATTAAATTAAGTAGTTATACATTTTTGATTTAAATTATGATCTTTTAATAACGGAAGCAGTGAGCCGATAAAACTGAATTTTGAGAGAACTTATGAAATAAAGTTGATTATGAACTCGCTGGAATTGACAGAACGCTATAGAGCAGTTCATTAGTTTTTAATTCCGCATCTCTGATAAAATATTTTTCCCATTCACATGTCTTTGTCTAATGCAAGAATGTTAAAGCAAAATAATATTATTATGATATGTCAGATACTCGTCTTGGATATTTCACAATATATTGACGCTCCTGAAGCTAAATAAAAATGGTAATATAACTTAATTGAATTAAAATCAAATTCAATTGTTTTAGAATATCAAATACTATAATACGAGCAAGGTATGTATACATTAAACCTAACTAGAACTTATTTTCTACTCATAAATTAGTTATTTCCAAAATTTATATATACTGTATATATATATATATATATATATATATATATATATATATATATATATATATATATATATATATATATATGCACACGGATCTCGAAAACGGCACTAAGGATTTTCTTTAAATTTTGGAAATAACTAATTTCTGAGTAGAAAATAAGTTCTAGATAGGTCTAATGTCCAGGAAAACTCTTGTTTTCTTGTAATATTAAGTTTAAAATCTAAAAATTTAACATTACGCTTATGGAGAATCAAATGTAAACAATACAAATCAAAACAGCTGTTTATAACCATTTGACAGTTTGTTGTTGACTGAAGATAGTGGCAAACAATATATGATAAGAGGTTTTGCATTAATATTTATTTTATGTATTTAATAAATGAAAAATTATCAAATTACTAAACAATTTGTAAAAACTAAAGGGTAAAATAACTGTGCGAAATAAAAGCAGAGAAAATTATTTCCAAAATCTTTTGTGTTTTGAAAGAAAACGCATTCTTTCTATTTGTTGAAGCCACTGTAACAAACCAATTAACTGGTGTAAATTAAATTTATCTTTTTCTTTTCAATCCTCATTCCTTTTCTAGCAAAATCAGTTGATCACAGGATAATAATAACATACTGTATGGACATTTAAAATCAGTATAAGATTAGCTAAAACAATTGAGGTTGGCCAAAAACTCTTAAACGACGACTACAACTTGGCCAACGCCGTAGCTCAAGGGCCCCTTTTATGCACGGCGTCGGGCGTCGAGCGTCGAAAGACGTCGTAATGAAAATGCATTGGCGTAAATGTGTCTATTTATGCACGACGCCCAACGGTCGTCGGGCGACCGTCGTCAAAAACACGACGTCGATAGTTAGAGTATGACCGTCGGGCGCTCGTCGAAAATTTGCCTTAATAACATTGTGGTATATGGAGCTATTTATGCACGGCGTCTTTCGACGCGCGTCGAAACGACGGTCGTCGGGCGACCGTCGGGCGCGCTTCCCCTTCCCTCCTCACCCCGAGGGTTTGTTGAGTGGGAGCAGTCCGACAGTTATTCATGTTGATGCTGTTGATGTTTACTGGAAAAGTTGAAGTTGGTGCGTGCCTGGGAAAATGGTTGATATAGACTCAGAACCTTTAATTGATGCAGTTAAGTCGTAACCTGAACTGTGGGATTGCAGTAAGGAAGAGTATAAAAATAGAATGAAGAAAAGAGATGCGTGGAATTTTGTTTGTTGCCTGACTGTGCCGGAATTTGAAGATAAAAAATATATTTAAAAAACAAAATAGGTATGTTCACTATTATTATAATCAATATCTGAGCCCTAAAACATATAAACTACACAGGGGTCCATGACGGAGAACACTGTGAGTTCAACTGTGAGTGTGCGTGAGGTGGTGTACTGGTGGTTTCGTCCGGTCCCACGCTCGCGCGATGGTCGCCCGGCGCTCGACCGACGGTCGCCCGACAACCGTCATTTCGACGCCGTGCATAAAAGGGTGACATTTTCTCAGCGTCTCACGACGCCGTGCATAAAAGGGGCCTGAGTTGTGCTCAGGTCTCACGTACGCAAGGTCGCGTGATCGATCCCCACCCGAGAGCTATATTTTTGTTCAGTATTTATGCCATATTAATTAAGGGGTATGAAAACTGTTTTATTTAAACCACATAAATGTTTTCATTGAGTTTGTTTTAATTTTGCTAATTAACTTGTAAAAACATGTCTTATTCTATCCGAGCAAATCTCGGTCACCAGGTACTTAATTTTAAATACAGTATTACTTTCAGTAATATGGTGGCATTAATTTGCAATTATAAATTTCATTGACAAATATCTTCATCTTAAGTAGATATTAAAGCCTTTATCTTGGGAGTTTATTTAGGCAAACCGATGCACACCACCTCAAAACATTTTTCAATATTCTTAACTTACGGTACGTTGCCAAATGGTCAAAGAGAAACAATACTAGGTAAATTAATTATGAATTAAACATTTAATTCACTGGAATTTAAAGGTATAAGCTCAACTTTTCACGCTGCAATTATTACTATGGAAGTATTACACAATTTTAATTGGTTTCAATTGGTTCTCAACGTATTTGAAAAGTGGTTTGGAGAAAAATTAAGGTATTCACACGTGCCAAATTATATTATTTGAATCAGAAAATAATAATTAATTATGTATTTCTCAGTGAATTACATTTAACTTGAGCACGAAAATTTCTTTGGAAATTGTACTTTGTATTGTGAATACAGTATGTGAACCGTATAAAAAAATCGAAGAAACTTTTCTAATAATGTTTTAAAAGTCGTTTTTCATTTTTTTAACACATTGGGCCTTTTTCACGAGCTACGCAATTATATACAGGGTTGAGGGCCAATATCTTTCGACGTGTGGTTGTTGGCTGACCACACGTCGAGGCTGTCCCTAATGGGGGCATAGCAATGATGATAGAGCTCATTTTATTTTAGGGCCTACTTCCGGTGGCTAGTAGGCCCTACAAACAATAAGACTGTGAATTTTCGTGTAGGTTAGGATCAGATCCCGTACTCCCCCGATGGCAATAGTGGTCAGCTGTTACTCGTAGTAATGAAAATCTTTACTTCATGATTCATAGATTTACTAGACGTCTATTGTGATAATGAATGGTGAGTGGTATCATATCTAAAACTTATACTTAGATATAGCTTTTTATAGATGGAGATACTCACTGTAAGCGGGGTATTTCCAGTAGGGTTGGGCGGCGGCTGCGGTGGCTGCGGCATCTGCACCAGCTACGGCGCCCGCTCCGGCCTGAGCTCCAGCCTCGGCACCCGCTGCAGCTCCGGCGGAGGCGGACGCCTTGCTGCCGGCCAGGGCACCTGCCCCGGCTCCGGCTACCGCTCCGGCATTGGACGCGGCTACGGCATTGGCTCCTGCGCCGGCGATGCCAGCTGCCTTACTCCCGGCCAAAGCTCCTGCGGAGGCACCGGAGATAGCTCCAGTGATGGCTCCGGAGATTGATTCGGAGGATGATGACGAAGACGAGGATGACTTGGACACTGAAGAAGTCTCCGAAGACGCCGAATTCTCTGAGCTCGTGATCGACGAGCTGAAAGCTGAAGATCCTGCGGAGGTGTCCGCTTCGACCAGTCCTTCCTGCACCCCCGCCAGGTCCTGCCCGGCGGCTAGTCCCAGCAGACACAACAACACCACGGTCCTCATCTCGGAGGTCCTGCGCCGCCTCCCGCCTGGCTCACTCTTTATGCTCCACTTATCTGTGGAAATGTGTTTATAATATGTTTGTATCCGCTAATAGCTCCTCCCACCCCCGGGGCATTGTCGTTATACACGCATTTCTAGAGTGCACCCTACGTCTGTGTTAGATTGGTAAGCTTAGACCAGGTGTCAAGTTGTTAACAAAACTACGCTGCTCAAGTACTGTAATTAGCCTACTTAATGCTTAAGTATCAAATATCAGGGATTTTACCATTAATTACGATACCGTATTGCTATGAAACTCCTTAATTTTGAACTAGGACTTTACGGATTTAAAATTACAATGACTAACCAAATTACAGTACTGTATTTACAAGCCAAAGAAAATAACCGATTATCACGGATTGATTGTAAATAAGCAACCACTAGAATGTGTAACATCGACAAATTTATAATATTAGGACTTAGACATATACAAATTTAAATATGAAATTTCATAACATACAGGATACATATTTACTTTAGGCAGTTTTAGCGAATTTCCCATAGGGAAGAAGCTATTACCGTAGGTCTCATGGTAAGACTTAAGCCCGGAACCATGTTATTTTTTCTTCTTTAGGTGCCCAGAGACCAAAAACAATAGTCGTTAAAATTTATATATATATATATGTATGTATATATATGTATATATATATATATATATATATGTGTGTATGTGTGTGTCTGTGAACACGATAGCTCTCGTAAAAATGGTACGATTGAGACCAAATTTGGTAGAGACGTGTTTTCCTACAAATGCTCGGACGAGTTCGTAAACCAGACATATCGGTCAATGGGAACGGGTAGTTTGGGGGGTTTTGTAACCCAAAATGGGGTTTTTGCGTTTTTACATGTAATTTTTAAAAGATTCTCATTTTATATTTCACCATTGGAATCAGCATAAAAAACAACACAATTAAGTTCCTTAAAGTGTTTCTCTATCTCCAACGGTTACCGGAATGTTAAAAAATCTAAACACAGTATGTTGTCTTGTGGGGCTCCAATGTTAATCTTATGGAGGATAGGGAAAAATTAATATTTCCCATATTAATCAATATTTTTGGATAGAACTTGATATTTAGCTTCATGTGGTTGAGATCCATACATTTATGCTTAAAAATCATAGTTTATGTGTTTATCATGGCAGCAAACCTGCATACTCTTTTCCCATATTAATCATATAGGGAATAGGCAAACTCCTTTATTTATGGACAGATGTTGATGAAAGTTGGTATAAATGTTAAAAATAAAATTGTTTATGCTAGAAATGCCTACTTTCAGTGTTCCTCACAGCAGCGAATAGTCTGTAATAGTCTGTACTTTTAACTTGGTGATTTAAAACCAGGTAACAGTTAAACTAATTACTATTTTGAGTTATTAATCTACAATTAAGCTGTTTCAGGTAAAGTAAAATATTCTCAAAAAATATTTTACGATTTTTCTGGCGAAGGGATAATTTTTTAATGTAGTTTGACTATCTCCATGAAAATCATCTCAAAAAGCTAAGCAAATTAGTATTTTGTATCATTAGACTAAAATAATAGTTCCAGAAAAAAGTTAAATTTACTGCCCGCGGTAAACACAGTACGTTGCCTGAGAGTGCTCTATGGTATTACTATGGAGAATATTAAAAAATAAATTTCCTTCTTATTCCTCGACAGTTTTCTATGAAACATAACACTTAACATGCAATGTAGGGTTACATCATCCTACAAAGCCCACTCAAATATGAGATGATATTACCTGTAACGGGGGGTTTATCCCAAAATATCTAACAATTAATCATTTTTACTTGGTTTTTTGTTGATAGTTGAAACCTATATTTTAAATAATCTATCTATAATATTATAAAGAAGAGGTGATTTCTGTATGTTTGTTTGTGGGTTTGTTGGTTTGTGTGTTTGTGGGTTTGTTGTGGCAAGTAAATGCGAAAAATACTGAACCGACCGGTTTGAAATTTTACACAAAGGTTGATCTTAAACTCATGCAACTCATAGGCATATTCATTTCCTTAAAATCCTCTCGGGCTACGCCCTGTGAACGTCCTAAGTTTCAATGTTTACATTTTTAGAGAATGAAAACATAAAATTACTTAAATTACATAAATTACATAAGTGAATACTAAAATTTAAAAAGTTCGAGAAGAAGGAGAAGAAGAAAGCGGCCGTGACCGTCCTAGGTTTCAATGTTTACATTTTCTAATGACAACATCCGTTTGCACTATATTTTGAGAGTTCGGAAAGAAGAAGAAATAAAGTTGATTTTTCAGATAAACTGCTGGATCGAAATTAGTGAATTATTTGAAATAGCGGAATGGTAGATTTTAAGTTTTTTTCCGACGACTGTATCTATTACATTAATCCTTATCCTCTCCCAATATTTGACATACGTTATTTTGAAATGTTGTAGATACTCCTGTTTAGTCATTTTGTAAACAATGAAGAATTAATTAACAATATCTTAAATGTATCAGTAGAGCCTAATCCTTTCAGCCTTTTTAGCCCGTGCGAAGAACGGGTACTTTGGCTAATCTATCTATAATATTATAAAGAAGAGGTGGTTTCTGTATGTTTGTGGGTTTGTGTGTTTGTGGGTTTGTGGGTTTGTTGTGGCAAGTGAACGCAAAAAATACGCATCTGAAAGGTGTAGACTCTCTACACCTTTCAGCCTTTTTAGCCCGTGCGAAGAACGGGTACTTTGGCTAGTATATTTTAAAATGATATTTAAATACTTAAGAGAATAATTTGTGAACTTAAGAGAATGATTAAGAACATTAAAGAATACTTATGATAGTTTTATTAAAGGTTGTAGTTTTTTAATTTAATAGCTACCCAAACATCGTTTTAGGGTATTTTAAGTCTGCAAACCCTGACCCTAAGGGTTCTGTCCTAATTCTAAGAACTTTATGCCACAAATTTGTTTTAATCTCTAATTACTATAAATTTCAATCCGAATTTTTTTCATAACCACAATTTTGATTTTTTATGTTTTAAGTTTAATTATTTTTTAGAACTCTCCTATTATTTTATATAAGCTTGATCTTTACGTCCCTAAAATAAAATTAGAACCATTTTTTAGATCAATTAATGAAATAAATCACTAAAAACTACCCGGTGACGTGACCATCCATGCGCTTCTGGACTTAGTAGTCCGTAGGTAATATTGATCACATATTTATATCTGGAAGTATATTTTTTATTCATTCTTTGATATAACTGAACATGGTAGAAAACGCGTAGGGTTCGCTACGGGTGTAGGCTGTATTCGATCCCTCTCCCGTCTCTATGTTTATGCCTCATTAAAACAAACGGCATGTTCAATACAGGGCCGGGCTACGAGTGCAGAGTCGGAGAGCAAGGGATTATTGCAACCGACTACTGCAGTCGATTCGGTTGTTTGTGGCCATTCGTTAGTGCGATTAGCACTGTTCGGATGATGACAGAATGTACATTTTGACGTTATGAAAGTGGATGAAGACGTGAACGAAATCGGAAATCGTCGAAATCTTCAGGAATAAAATGACAATATATTTTGTGCTAATATACATTTCTATTTAATTATGGAATGTAATATATTTTCCTTTACTACAAAAATTATTCTGGACAAAAATGGAATTACAATCTTGTCAATATATTTCCTTCTTAATCTTCATATAGAGCGTATTCCCTCTTCATTCATTGAGTGTTTGTGTTGAGACTGTCTCTCAAAACACCAGTTACTGAAAAGAACAATCGATTGCTGCAGTCGAAGAGTAGCGTGTGTTTATGAATGTTATCGATTGATTGAACCTTTCTAGTTGTGTAAGTATGTTTTGTAAAATGATTCACTTTACTATCTCAAAGAATTAAGTTTTTTGTAGTAGAAGTTTGTTGTTATTGTCGTAAAACAGTAATGTATTATTAAAGGGTAGATTTACCATGTCTGAGTATGTAAGTTTACTTCAGTCCTCCGGTAGTTTAAAATATTTGGCTCCATCCTAATCTGGCTTTAAGTTTGTTTTTCATCATATCAGGTGCCTATTGTAACGATACGAGACTACTGGGTCCTAATCGATTATCGGGAACAACCGAGTGCCCTCAATTGATAGTCAGTTCCACTCGGCAGTCGGCAGTGGACGCGCGCATGTAGCGAGATGCGCATGTTGCTGTTCCCTCCCCACAACTCGGGCAAAGTGCCCCTCGTGGGGATTTGGAGTTTATTTGCGTGTGGGGCGCCGCCCGGTCGATCAGACGGTGTTTGGAGAGAAAACCAACACCGAGCTTCACGTTTTACCGGTATTGGCATTGGAAATAAGAAAACATTATTGGCGAGTGGGTCCTATCACGAGGGGTCAATCCATTATTTTCATCAGTTTCTATCAGGGTTATTCAAACGTTATGAATACGCCCTTTCAAATTTTCAACGAATTATGAAACCACAAAGAGCATAAAACCACTACATTAATCTACCACAGCATTATTATGGACGAGTCTACATGAAGGGGCTCAGATCGGCCGTTCCTAGCTGTGGGTGGTCTAAACTCGCTGTAGGATTTGGGTGAGATTGGCACCAGGACTCAAGAGATCTCACTTTTGCCATAGTTTCGATCATTAACACAAGTTATCACTGGTGTGGTATCACCAGTGATGATTTTAGGCAGTAAAAGTGATGAATTAAAGTTAACAGACGGTATGAATAAATACCCCCGTTGCAGAATACCTGCGTACTCAGCGAATTTCCAAATCAATAAAGTAATAATAATATTATATGTCAAGTTTTATCAATATCTGTCGATAATTATATGAGTTAGTTAGTTACATATTATTCATAAGATTAACATGGGAACGAGTATGTAGGTTTGCCACTGTGAGGAAAAATGAAAATAGGCATTTATAGCATAAACAATTTTACTTTGAAAATTTGTACAAACTTTCACCAACATCTGTCCATAAATAAAGGAATTTGCCTATTACCTACATGATTAACATGGGAAAGAGTATGTAGGTTTGCCACTGTGAGGAACACTGAAAATAGGCATTTATAGCATAAACAATTTTTATTTTGAAAATTTGTACAAACTTTCATCAACATCTGTCCATAAATAAAGGAGTTTTCCTATTTCCACGTGATTATCATGGGAAAAGAGTATGCAGGTTAGCTGCTGTGATGAACACTGAAAGTAGGCATTTCTACCATAAACACTTTTCATTTTTAACAGGTATACCAATTTTCATCAACATCTGTCCATAAATAAAGGAGTTTTCCTATTTTCCACGTGATTATCATGGGAAAAGAGTATGCAGGTTAGCTGCTGTGATGAACACTGAAAGTTGGCATTTCTACCATAAACACTTTTCATTTTTAACATGTATACCAATTTTCATCCACATCTGTCCATAAATAAAGGAGTTTGCCTATTACCTACATGATTATCATGGAAAAGAGTATGCAGGTTTGCTGTCATGATAAACACATAAACTATGATTTTTAAGCATAAACGGGAGGGTATCAACAACATGAAGGTAAATACCATGTTTAATCCAAAAATATTGATTGAAATGGGAAATGATTAATTTCCCCAAGATTTTATAATATCGCGGTAACCGTTGGAGATAGAGAACACTTTAAGAAACTTAATAGTGCAGTTTTTTTAAGCTGATTGTATTTGTGAAAGATACATTTTAAAATAATAAATAAAACAACATATGAAAAACGCAAAAAAACCCAATTTTTGAGTACAACCCCCCCCCCAAACTACCCGTTTCGATTTACCGATATGTCTGGTTTATGAACTCTTCCGAGCAAATGTATCTGCGCACACGTCTCTACCAAATTTTGTCTTGATCGGACAATTTTTACGAAAGTAATCGTGTTCACGCACACACACACACACATACATATTATATATA
Organism: Nephotettix cincticeps; assembly: GCA_023375725.1. Taxonomy (NCBI): domain Eukaryota; kingdom Metazoa; phylum Arthropoda; class Insecta; order Hemiptera; family Cicadellidae; genus Nephotettix; species Nephotettix cincticeps. Next base: position 89,209,144 of record CM041786.1, on the reverse strand, counting down.
TATTTTTATATATAGTTTATATATATATATATATTTTTTATTTTTTGGTCTCTGGGCTTAAGTCTTGCCATTAGACCTACAGTAATAGCTTTTTCCCCATGGGAAATTCGCTAAAAGATTGTTTTGACATTCAAAAGCCCATAACTTTTGAACCTTATTTTTACAGACATGCATGTGGTGTCATATTATTTAGTACTCTGTGCACTATTAACTACCAACTTGTAATCAAAATCGTTAGAGCCATTTTTGAAAAATTTTGATTTTTCGTGATTTGTTCAAGTTATTAGGGATTTACCCTTAAAAATCATCCGTCGCAGCAGACCTATGTACTCGGCGAATTCCCAAATCAATAACAATATATGATAGGTTTGATCAATATCCGTAATAAATAAGAGAATTTGCCTATTCTCTATAAGATTAACATGGGAAAGAGTATGCAGGTTTGCTGCTGTGAGGAACTAGGCAAGGAAAGTAGGCATTTCTGGTATAAAAATTTTTATTTTGACCAATTATACCAAATTTCATCCACGTCCGTCCATAAATGGAGTGTTTGCCTATTCTCCATAAGATTAACATGGGAAAGAGCATGCAGGTTTGCTGCTGTGAGGAACACTGTGAGTAGGCATTTTTACAATTAACTATTTTAATTTTTACCATGTATACAAAATTTTATCAACATCTGACCATAAATAAATGAGTTTGCCTATTTTCCATAAGATTAACATGAGATGAAGTATGCTGGTTTCTGCTGCGAGGAATGCTGTGAGTAGGCATTTTTACAATAAACTATTTTAATTTTGACAATGTACTTAATTAAACAATATCTGTCCATAAATAAATGAGTTTGCCTATTCTCCATAAGATAAACAGAAAGAGCATGCAGGTTTGCCCCTGCGAGGAACGCTGTATGTCGGCATTTCTAGCATAAAAAGTTTTATTTTGACCATGTACACCAAGTTTCATCATTATTTGTCCATAAATAAATGAGTTTGCCTATTCTCTATAAGATTAACATGGGAAAGAGTATACAGGTTTGCTGCTGTGAGGAACTCTGAAAATATGCATTTCTAGTATAAACAATTTTTTTTCTGCTCATGTATACCAAGTTTTATCAACATCTGTCCATAAATAAATGGGTTTGCCCATTCTCACTATGATTACATGGGGAAGATTATGCAGGTGTGCTGCTGTGAGGGACACATCAACTATGATTTTTAAGAATTTGCACACAGGATAATTTTGGTTTGTTGAGAGATAGTTGGCACTACTAGGTATCACATATTGACAACCGGATACGGAAACACCGCACAATTTCCGTTGACTATTAATTCTTACAGATATTATGAGATTAAAAAATTAAGAGTAGCCTATTAAGTTTTAATTATGAAATTTTCATATTATTTTAACTGACCACAAACGAAAAACCAAAAATAACGCCCTTTTACAAAATGTATGATAAATTATAGACATTAGTTAACGAAATTAACTCCCGAAACTCACCAGTTAGTTGAACATGAATAAAAACATGGTGGATTTCAAATACAGTTCGTTTTGATTCCAACTTCAGAGGAATGAGCCGCTGGGTGATTGGTCTCCTGCCAGTTGTTATGGAAACTGCGGATCGGCTAGATAGCAAGCGAGTCTGAGCCTTAAGATGTGCGCGATACGGTATCTTTTCGCATATAACTCTGCTTCTCAAGTCGCTTATAACTGAATAAGTTCTTATTATGGGATCCTTTTTGGGCTTCTAGGGAGAAACCCAATTGAGCTACAACATAACTGGTGATCCATAAACCTTCTCCATGAAATTTTACGTTAGTGTAACAGTTTCCATGGCAAATCTTCCAAAGGTGTCCGAGTGCAAACATATATATATACAAACATCCTCTTTTATAGATATAAGATATAAATACATAAATTTTAACGACTATTACTTTTGATCTTTGGGCACCCAAAGAAGAAAAAATAACATGGTCCCGGGCTTAACTCTTGCCATGAGACCTACTACGGTAATAGCTTCTTCCTTAAACAGGGGATCTGCATTGTAACGTACCCGCTACTTGGTGAAAACTAGGTCTGATCAACCGATCATAATTTAATCTAATTGGAGGGACAAACATTTGATGAACATTCTCTGTAGTCATCCTGTAAAAATAATAATTATAAAAATAATAATTTCTTAAAAATAATTTCTTAAAAATAATAATTTCTTAATTAAATGCATGAAAATTTGCAAAGTTTTCCAGGATGAAATATTTTAAAAAATTGAATAGCCTCTGTAAGCATGAGTAGCTGCAATTTTCTACCTCTATTTTTTCCGGAAGGCCAACGGCAGACCTTAGGATTCTGCCGGCAACAACGACGCAACATTGTAGAATGAGCCTACGAGCATTACAAGATTGATAAGGGGCGCCTGACAACATGACGGCTCTGACCTAAAACCTTAATAAGGGGTTTATAGATAATGGAGGTGTTTAGAAGTGTAATCTTATTATAGAAATGATTTGTATAAAATAATTCAATACGGTAATGTTAAACGTGTGTGAGGTCGGCGTCTGTCGTTCCCATGGCTCGCCACACCTGGCTCTTGTTAACGCCGAGCTGCGCCCGCTCCTCGGCTGGAAAATCGACTTGTGCACCTTTTATTTTAAAAGCTATATCGATTATAAAGGTATTTGACTTTTAGAATTGTTTATGCTTACTAAGTGTATTTATGAAGTTGAATCTGTGATAGATTTTAGTTTAATCCTTTGAACTACAGGGAGCGTTGTCAGTTTAAATGTACAGGTTTTGATAGCCATAGAAACAAATGCAGCACAACATTGAATTACACCACTCCAGCTGCACTCGCGAAGGGGAAACATTTATAAAACTACTAGCAGCTAGCCCGTCCTTTGTACGGGTTGTAGAATTAAATGTTAAACAAATTTACTCATCATCTTAAAAAATAGTATTGTTTATAGTATGTTGTTTTAGCAAATTTACCATAGGAAATAAGCTATTACCATAGGTTTCATTGCAGGACTTAGGCCCGGGACCATGGTACGCTTTTGTTTTGAGATGCCCAGAGGCCAAAGAAAATAGTTTTTAAACATATATATATACATACAGTTTGTAAATGTTTAACAACTATATATATACTAGCGGTAAGGCCGTCCTTGTATGGGTTGTAGGATTTAATTTAAAGAAGAAAGATTACCATACCAAAAAGTATACCTGAAATCCTAAAAGAAAATAAATCAATAACCAGCTTTATTATTTAGCATTACTTTACAGTTAATTAGATTAGAACATTTATACCATCATTATAATTAGTTATACTTTAAAATAAGTTTTTAATATAGTATGATTTCGAAATGGGTTTTAAATCAATGACTAATATAAACTAACTAACTAATATTGATTTGACAGTTGTTTGTTTTTATTTCTATTAAATCTTTAAACTACAAAGACAGCTGATTATTACCAGTAAGTTTTTTTTCTTTCTTTTTTTGGCTAAGGTCTTAAAAGACCATGCAGCCTCGCAATTCTCTATTTTGTGGTTGCTTCAAAAATTATTAGGATTCTCATTTTGCATTTCTCTTTAGATTTGTCTTTTAATTTCTCTAAAGAAATTAGCTATTTATTTACATGTTTCTATTTCAACACTTTTAAGAGCAGACACAAGATCCAGGTTTAATTTTACACAAGTGTTATTGATTAATTTGCTTCTAAAGTAATTGTAGTGTGGGCATAGAAAAATTAAATGTTCTAATGTTTATTCTTAATTTAAAGTGCAGTTTAAGCATAAAGGGGTAAAGTATTGTTTTTTGGAGTATAAGTATTCATTAACTCTGGCATGTCCGAGACGTGTTCTACATAAGACAATTGTATCATGTCTATTTAATTGCTTATTGGAAAACCAAGGCTTAGTTTGGAAACAATTTTGAATTTTTCTGTGCCACAGTCTTTAGGGGAGTTATTTATCTCCTCATTGTAGGTAAAAATAGCTTCTTTTTTCTGGAATTTAACAAAATCCTCAATTGGAATGGGAATGTCATCAACAGATTCTCCATCCTGAGTTGCTTCCTTCGCTAATTTGTCAACAACCTCATTGGGTTTAATTCCAATGTGAGAGGGAATCCAGTGGAAAGTGAAATGCTTGTTTTTATTATTTAAGTTTAATACAATCCTCAGAAAAAGGTCATTATGTTGATCTTTGGATTTTATATTTTCTATTGCTTTAACAGAAGATTGGGAATCAGTGAAAATAACTATGTCAGTCTCTTGCAGTTCATTGCAAAAAGTTATACTTTTATAAATTGCAAACAGTTCAACTGTATAAATTAAAGCTATTTGCGATAGCCTGTATTTTTTGGAAATATTAAGTTGGGGGATATAAAAGGCTGCTCCTACCCCATCAGCTGTCTTGGATCCATTTGTATAAACAATTAAACTGTTTTAGCGAATTTCCCATAGGGAAGAAGCTATTACCGTAGGTCTCATGGTGAGACTTAAGCCCGGGACCATGTTATTTTTTCTTCTTTAGGTGCCCAGAGTCCAAAAACAATAGTCGTTAAAATTTTTATATATATATAAAAATAAATATATATTTTATTTTTAAATATATATATGTATATATGTATATATGTATATATATATGTGTCTGTTAGCACGATAACTCTCGTAAAAATGGTCCGATCGAGACCAAATTTGGTAGAGAGGTGTATTCCTACAACTGCTCGGACGAGTTCGTAAACCAGACATATTGGTCAATGGGAACGGGTAGTTTGGGGGGGTTTTGTACCCCAAAATGGGGTTTTTTGCGTTTTTCGCATGTAGTTTTTAAAAATTTCTAATTTTATATTTCACCATTGGAATCAGCTTAAAAGACTACACAATTAAGTTCCTTAAAGTTTTTCTCTATCTCCAACGGTTACCGAGATATTAAAAAAACTAAACACAGTACGTTGTATTGTGGGGCTCCAATGTTAATCTTATGGAGGATAGGGGAAAATTAATATTTCCCATATTAATGAATATTTTTTGATAAAACTTGATATTTAGCTTCATGTGGTTGAAATCTACCCATTTATACTTAAAAATCATAGTTTATGTGTTTATCATGGCAGCAAACCTGCATACTCTTTTCCCATGTTAATCTTATGGATAATAGGCAAACTCCTTTATTTATGGACAGATGTTGATGAAAGTTGGTATAAATGTTAAGATAAAAATTATTTATGGTATAAATTACTACTTTCAGTGTTCCTCACAGCAGCTAACCTGTACACTCTTTCCCATGTTAATCTTATGGATAATAGGCAAACTCCTTTATTTATGGACAGATGTTGATGAAAGTTGGTATAAATGTTAAGATAAAAATTATTTATGGTAGAAATTACTACTTTCAGTGTTCCTCACAGCAGCTAACCTGCACACTCTTTCCCATGTTAATCTTATGGAGAATAGGCAAGTAATTCTCATGTTTATGGACAGACTTTTATAAAACTTGTCATATATTTATTATTATTATGTTATTGATTTAGAAATTCGCTGAGTACGCAGATCTGCTGCGACGGGGGTATTTATATGTTAGGTTTATGTTAGAATAATGGATTTGCTTAAAAATTGATTCATTGTATTCCTTTTTATTCAGTAACAAGTTCTCTTGATTTGCAACACAGGTGTAGTTGTAGTCCTCAAATTCTATAGGTTTATTTAAGTAACTTATGTATGTGTAAGGTGGAATTTCAGTGAAGTTAAACAATGTATTATTAATGATTTTTTGGTGCTTAAAACATAGTTTGGTAAATTTTTCCTCTGCCAATATTGATGGTAGTTTTTAAGAAAAGTAAGATGTAATAGGAGGTGATTAGGTGTGATGGGTCTGTTATAACCTTATAAATTAGTTTATCTGTCATTAATTTTCTTCTAGTTTTTAGAGGAAGCATAGCAGTATCTGAATGGAGTGATAGGGGTGGGTTTATGTGCACCAACAGCAATTCTCAAGGCCTGTTTTTGGATAATGTCAAGTTTATTTAATGTTGTTTGTGAAACATGAGCAAAAAGAAAGCTTGCATAATCTATCTTCGGGCGTATCAGTCCCTTGTATACACTAAAAATGAAATCAGGGTGTGCACCTCTATGTCCACAACTCATTACTTTCAAAATATTTAAGTCTTTTAGGCACCTTTGATGTAATTTGTTCAGTAAATTTTAATTTATTATGAATTTCAACTCCAAGAAGTTTGATTGTCTCAACTATTGGTAATTCAACACCTTGAAGTACCAGTATCAGTAGGTTATTCATTGAAAAATGAATCTAAATGTGAGTAATATCGTGTATAAGGTGGGGTTTTAAATGCTCGTTATTTACTTTTCATATATATATAAATATATATATATATGCACACGGCTCAAGGAATTTCTTTATATTTTGGAAATAACTAATTTCTGAGTAGAAAATAGGTTCTAGATAGGTCTAATGTCCAGGAAAATTCCGGATTTCTAGTAATATTAAGTTTAAAATCTAAAAAATTAATATTACGCTAATGGAGAATCAAAATGTAAACAATACAAATCAAAACATCTGTTTATAACCGTTTGACTGTAAGTTGTTGATTGAAGATGGTGGTAAGCAATATGTGAATAGAGTTTTTGCATACTTATTTATTTTACGTACAAATAAAAAATTATCAAATTACTAAACAATTTGTCAAAACTAAAGGGTAAGATAACTGTGAGAAATAAATCAGATAAAGGTATATCAAAAACCTTTCGTGTTTTGATAGAAAACGTATTCATTATATTGTTTGAAGCCATTGTAACAAACCAATTAATTGGTCTAAATTAAATTTCTCTTTTGCTTTTCAATCCTCATTCTAACATTCTGATTTTCTAACAAAATCAGTTGATCACAAGTTAGTAATAACTTGATGGATAATTAATTAAATGCAGTACAAGATCAGCTAAAACAATTGAGGTTGCCCAAAAACCCTTAAACAAGGACCGATATTCGGCCGACGCCGTAGCGCAGTGGTAGCGTATAGGTCTCATGTTCCCGAGTTTGTCAAATCGATCCCCATTCAGTGTCTGTATTTTTGTTCAGTGTTTATGCTATATTAATTAAGGTGTATGAAATCGGTTTAATTTCAACCTCATAAATGTTTTCATTGAGTGATAAACGTGTTTTAATTTTGCTAATTAACTTGTATAATACATGTCTTATTCTATCCGAGCAAAGCTCGGTCACCAGGTACTTATAATTGATACATTGCAATAATAATTTAAATATCAAGTTAGCGTATCAGCAGGACGGTCATATCAGGGACGAATGATTGTTGTATTTACTACCGTAATTAAAACTAGACTGTTTATTATTTTGGGCAAGCATCTTAATCCCATGAGAATGAATAAGATTCTAAAACTGGATAGTGGAAACATTTTTATTATTTAATAACATGTCCTCCGTTAACAAAAATCTAACATAACTGTACAAAAAAATAAATACTAAACTAATAAATTACTTTAATACGTATTACTTCTGAGATTAAATTCGCCTTTTTTACACTGAAAATGTAAATCCAAGTTGTTAGGCATATATTCTTCTAATCATTGGACATTTTGAAATGAAAGTTTTTAGTAAAATTTATCTTACTACGTGCATTATAAAAATAAGTAAATATTATTTATTAAAATAATAATTTGATGTATTATATTTTAATACAGTAATAACATATCTCTATATTTACTATAATGTGTATTCCAACAAAACATTAATCTTAAAAAGCTTCGGTGAACGATTACAAGCAAAAGGTGCAATTTTGGCAATTTCAAGGGTTCAGGCAATCTAGGCTCGGTCTTTAAACGGTGGCGCCTAGTGGAGGCTCATCAGTCCAAAAATAATACAAAACCCATCACAATCCTCAGTAATTGGGGCCCACGGCAAGTGCTGAGGGAGGGTCCAAATTGGAGTGTAAAACGCTTTATTACGGCTGTGCTCTTTGTCTAAGCAAGCCGCGGGATCCCTTTCCCACTACGTATGGATTCATGTTAAAAGTACCCCAAAAGTATAAGGCTCAGAATCCTCCCCAAACCAAAAGTACGTAATTAAGGGGTTAGGCGTTTCCCATAGATATTAACTAGGTTATTACCGTAGGTATCATGGTAAGACCTATGCCCGGGACCATGTTACTTTTTTTCGTTTTGAGGCGCATAGAGACCAATAACCAACAAACAAGAAAACCAAAAAAATACCCCCGTCGCAGCAGAGCTGCGTACTCAGCGAGTTTCCAAATGAATAATATAAAAATAATATATGAAAAGTTAAAAAAAAATCTGTCCATAAACATGAGAATTATTTGCCTATTCTCCATAAGATTAAAAGTTTCTCCATGGGAAAGAGTTTGCAGGTTCGCTGCTGTGAGGAACACTGAAAGTAGGCATTTCTAGCATAAACAATTTTATTTTTAACATTTATACCAACTTTCATCAACATCTGTCCATAAATAAAGGAGTTTGCCTATTCCCTATATGATTAACATGGGAAAAGAGTATGCAGGTTTGCTGCCATGATAAACACATAAACTATGATTTTTAAGCATAAATAGATGAACCTCAACCACATGAAGCTAAATATGAAGTTTCATCAAAAAATATGCATTGATAAGTGAAATATTAATTTTTCCCTATCCTCCATAAGATTAACATTGGAGCCCCACAATACAACGTACTGTGTTTAGATTTTTTAATATCTCAGTAACCGTTGGAGATAGAGAAAAACTTAAAGAACTTAATTGTGTAGTTTTTTAAGCTGATTCCAATGGTGAAATATAAAATTAGAAATTTCTCAAGATTATATGTGAAAAACGCAAAAAAAACCCATTTTGGGGTACAAACCCCCCCCCCCAAACTATCCGTTTCCATGAACCAATATGTCTGGTTTACGAACTCGTCCGAGCATTTGTAGGAATACACGTCTCTACCAAATTTGGTCTCGATCGGACCATTTTTACGAGAGTTATCGTGTTCACAGACACACACATATATATATATATATACATATATACATACATATATATATATATATAAATTTTAACGACTGTTGTTTTTGGACTCTGGGCACCTAAAGAAGAAAAAATAACATGGTCTCGGGCTTAACTCTTGCCATGAGACCTACGGTAATAGCTTCTTCCCTATGGGAAATTCGCTAACAATAGTCGTTAAAATATTATGTCATATTTACATAATACAATACAAATATCCCTCATGACGATTGTATGAAGGCTGTCAAGCATTTTATAAATACTAGACCCATAAATTCTAAACCCACCACTAGCTTTTTGACTACGTATTCATATGATTTCAACTATGAACAACTTTTTGAACAAAAATTATATGCAAATAAAACGTACAGCGATGGTAACACATATAACCCCATCCTCTGCCAGAACAAAATCAGAACAGAACAAAATTTTCTCTTGGAATGTTCATTCCCCCTTCTTGTTTGGCTTAGATATGTTGATGACATTTTCATTTTTTGGCAGCATTCCTTATTTTTTTACAAAATTTAAATGAACTATGCTGTTTTACTGGGAACTATTCTTCAAATTTAGTCACGTTTTAAGACGATGGCATTTTTAACACTAATAATAAATCGAAAACAAAAATTCATATTAAAGATACTAACAAAACGCAATATTTGCACTATCAGGGTTGTAACCCAATGTAGGCCCTACATGAAGAAATCTATTCTGCCAATTCGTAACAAATCCCTATGGTATATATATATATATATATATATATATATACATAAATTAAATAATGTTTCCAATGAAAGAGGGTTTTTGCTCCAAAAAATGTTAAATAATCAATTTAAAAATCCCAAAAAATGTAAACAAAAAAGAAGGTTAAATATGCGAGTTGCCTTAATTTCATAAAATTTACATCTAATTTAAGAAACTGCAGTAGGCCTACCTACGCAATCAGTGTTAACAACTCTGAAATATGTCTCGCTTCAAATTTCAAAATAAAGACTCGTCGGATTACTGTAGTTTGAAATCCGAATATACCCATTTTAAAAATTTTCAAAAATGTATCAGTCAGTGATCTATATGATTAAATTTCTAATCAGGTGGATTATAATCATTGTAATGATCTTTAAAACTGCCAATTAACCAATTAGATTACATTTTTGAAATTGCCACCCTACCACAAGGTAGGCATTTAAGCCAAGTATGAATGAGGATTGAGTGTAAGATGGCTGTGACGAGATCTTGTCGTCTTTTTACTGAATAAGGCTGACAGGGCTGAATAAGGCCTTAGACAGACATGTTAAATTAATAGCCCAACAGACAATAGCATATCTAAGGGACATACAGTATAATGTAAAGTCCGAACCACTGCCTCTGAATTACAAACGATTCTAATAATAAGGATGGTCTTTGCGGATTAACATAGTATTCAATAGTGCGGTCTTTCATCCACAGAAGAGAACACTACACCCACCAACCATCGCTCATAACCATCCACAACTCGTAACCTCCAAGTAGCTGGATTACAGGACGACGCCATCGTCAATTTCAAGGTATTCTGGTCCAAAACAACGTTATGATGATGTTTTAATTTAACATTGTTCTTGTCTGGAGTGAAAAAGGCTCAAGCTCTTTCGAGATTCTGATTATTTAAAGTAAGCTCACGCAGGCTAACATGATATGCCAGCGTAACACATGCAGAACAATCGGGATGCTAGAGTACACTAATAAATCAAAATTACTATAAATAAAAAAAGAACACGCAATTTTCGAGCAATTTGGAGTTTGGCCGGAAGAGACCAGTTAAGCGGCGACCGCTCTTGCCCACCAATGAACAGATTACCTGACGTCTGCCCTTTATAATAATAGCACCTTTCATTTTTTCATGTTTTTAATGAGTCGTGAAATTAGGAAATCGCTTTTGACTGAGCTAAATAACTAAGATTTGACCATTCTCTACACAGTTATGATTTAATTTATCTATTTTAAACGTTATTACATGTACCGTAGGATTGTCGGTGATAGTAGGTATTTTCTTTATCCTTTTACTACTGTACACTGTAAATTTCACATGAAATCTGATAATGGATATAAATATTTTCTTGTGCAATGTAGCACACATAATTATCCATGATTTTCTTATCAGCCAAGTTTTATATTCTCAGGTCTTGTAATATAAATATACTAATATACATATTGTAAAATAAGTAAAATCTTCTTGTAAGAAGATTTTATAATACATATTGCTTAAAAGAAGATTTTTAACCGCCATTTTGAAAATATAAAATCAAACTTAATGATACTTTAAGAATATTTTTCTCTTTGACCAATAAATATGTGTGCAAAGTTTGGTTTCTGTATCTTAAATAGTTCTTTATATATAAAGTTTTTTGTATAAAATACAAAATGGCGGTTAGTGGCTAAACGAAGGATTTTTCGACAAATGGTTATAGGTAATTTTTTGTTTATTTTGATGAGTACTATCACCCCTCAAAGTTTGTACCCGACTTTAATGAACACTCTGTATATACGGCTTAATTGTGAAAGGTTATATAGCCTGGGTCGCGGCATAGAGAATAACAATACTGAAACGATAAGACATATTAATAACATTCCTATAAAACAAATATATCTGAGTGGATTAATTCACAATTTCAAATCGAATCCAAATCCAAATCAAACCTAACTGTAATACGGCTTTTATAGGAAAGATATACAACAGCTGATTATTATAATAAACGTAATAATATAAACATTTTAATTATCATATAAACACGTGATTTTAATCAGACAGAAAATTAAAATATAAATACATAATCCCCCAAAATTGTAAACTATATTAACGTGGTGAATTAAGCTGTTTATTTTTTACAGTACACATTTACTTTATAGTTTAACATTAATGAATGATTCAGATGGCATTGGATAGTAAAGCATATTGCCAATGGAAAGTAAACCAATCAGCTGTAGCTAAGAAATCAAATGTTTTCATTGTAGACAATTTGTAAACAAACTTACTCTCCATAAGGTTAACATTAGAAATTTAAAACGCCATAAAATGGAAACCATATGGGGTTTTTGAAAATATTTTTTCACTAAAACCTTCCCGGACACATATAGAGCAACTTCCTAAAATTTCATGGCGATCGGATGAGTAGTTTGGCAACGCATAAAGGACAGACAGACAGACAGACAGACATACATTCAATTTTATATATAGAGATATATATACATAAAAAATATATATATATATATATATATATATATATATATATATATATATATATATACGAGGGGTACCCAAAAGTAACCGGAATTTGACTGCCGTGCGGGTCGTTGAGCCAGTACATTCTGTTCGTCTGTAACGTCATTTTTTGCTGTAGCTATTTCACTGTTGCTTCGTTTTTTAAAATGGCAAGTTTAAGTGAACAACGCGTCGATGTGAAATTTTGCTTTTCCATTATTCATCACCAGTAACCTTTGAAAGATAATCTGGATCGATTTTGAGCTGTTCTTTCAGTTCATGACATGTTTCGACTCGACGTGATTTTTGATTGTCAGTCAGAGCCCGAGGAACAAATTTGGCAGCAATGCGTGTCTTTCCTAAATCTTCAGTTAAAATTCGCTGAACCGAGCTTCAAGTTGGTCCACTAATTTCTGACAGTTGATCAATTATCTTTAGACGGTCTGTGAGCACAAGCTCTCGCATTTTTTCGATATTTTCATCAAATCGGGCAGTCGATGGACGTTCGGAACGAGGTTTGTCATCAATCGAAAGGTCGCCATTTTTAAATCGAGAAAACCTGTCATACACTTGAGTTTTCCCCAAAGTATCATCTTTGTAAGCAGTTTTCAACATTAAAACAGTTTAAGCAGCAGTTTTACCGAGTAAAAATAAAATTTCACAGCGGCGCGTTGTTTTTGCCATTGTAAAAAACGAAGCAACAGTGAAACAGCTACTGCAAAATATGACGCTACAGACGAACAGAATGAGCTAGCTCAACGACCCCTGCGGTTCTGAACTGGCAAAGAGTTACGCTAGATACCCACCCCCTAGTGGTGCTCACCCGTACTACCAAATCTCCGACCTCGGCAGGCAAATTCCGGTTACTTTTGGGTACCCCCTCGTATACATATATATATATATATAAATTTTAACGACTATTGTTTTTGGTCTCTGAGCACCTAAAGAAGAAAAAATAACATGGTCCCGGGCTTAAGTCTCGCCATGAAACCTACGGTAATAGCTTCCTCCCCAATGGGAAATTCGCTAAAAAAAATAACACCGTCGCAGCAGACCTGCGTACTCAGCGAATTTGCAAACCAATAATAATATCTATTAAAGTGATTTCTTAGATATAAATAACCATCTCGAATCATATTTGTTTGTTTACACTACTGATTATTAGCGAATTTCCCATAGGGAAGAAGCTATTAACGTAGGTCTCATGGCAAGAGTTAAGCCTGGGACCGTGTTATTTTTTCTTCTTTAGGTGCCCAGAGACCAAAAACAATAGTCATAAAAATTTATATATATATGAACACGATAACTCTCGTAAAAATAGTCCGTTCGGGACCAAATTTGGTAGAGACATGTATTCCTACAATTGCTCGGACGAGTTTATGAACCAGACGTATTGGTCAACATATCCGTCAATGGGAATAACAGGTAGTTTGGGGGGGGGGTTGTACTCAAAAATTGGGTTTTTTCGTTTTGAAATAATTGCGTAAAAATTTTAATTTTTATCTTTCACCATTCGAAGCAGCTTAAAAACTACACAATTTAGTTCCTTAAAGTTTGTCTCTATCTCCAACGGTTACCGAGATGTTAAAAAATCTAAACACAGTACGTTGTATTTTTGGGCTCCAATGTTAATCTTAAGGAGGATAAAGAAAAATTAATGTTTCACTCATCAATCAATATTTTTGGATTAAACTTTATATTTAGCTTCACATAGTTGAGATCTATCCATTTATGCTTGAAAATCATTGTTTATGTGTTTATCATGGCAGCTAACCTGCATACTCTTTTCCCATATTAATCATATAGAGATTAGGCAAACCCCTTTATTTATGAACAGATGTTTATGAAACTTGGCATAAATGATCAAAATAAAAGTTGTTTATGTTATAAATGCTTACTTTTAATGTTCCTCACAGCAGCGATCCTGCATACTCTTTCCTATGTAAATCTTATGGAGAATAGACAAATAACTATAATATTTATTGATAGATATTGATAAAACTTGTAATATATTATTATTATATTATTGATTTGGAAATTCCCTGAGTATGCAGGTCTGCTGCGGCGGGGGTATTTTTCATTGATTTTATTACGGTCCCAATTTCTTCCTTTATTGGTTGTACTGACCCCAACTCCGCTGCTTGGCGCCGCAGATGAAGGACCTATCGTCTCTCTACTCTGTGCGTTACTGTGACCTATTGTGCCCAGCGCTCAGTTAGTTCCTTGTGCTCGTCGTTACTCGGCTTACGGAAAACGCATGTTTAATTTATACAGTGATAGTGACCCTCGGTGGTCGGTGAAGTGAATTGGTGATCATATACCATTGATGTTCTGCAACCTTGGTGAGATCCATAAATTTTATTAATTTTAGAAACTGATTTTTTGTTATTAGATATTTCATATTATCGTATAGGCTATTCTTAGCCTATACTATTTGTGCTATTTTTCCTAGTGTAACTGTTTCTCATATTTATAGCTGTTGCATATTTGAGTATTTAATTTAATACACTAATGCACTACAGAAGTCGCCCTGACCGCGCCGCGAGGATGATACAGACACAGATGGCCGCCCTGTCATAATGGCTCCGCCAGTGGCGCATCAAAGTCAACGCAGATAAAAGTAGTGCCATTTGATTCAGGAAGAGGCGAAAAATGCCGAGAGCAGTTCCACCCGAGATCTAGCTAGACGGAGTGGGAATACCGTAGAAGACATCTTTGAAGTACTTGGGTGTCACACTGGACTTACGCCTGTGTTTCAAACAGCATGTTGACAGGAAAGTCGCTGAGGCAACGGCAATCCTGGGGCTGATGTGGCCACTTCTTACAGTGAGGAGCCTGGACCTGAGGACCTGGTCAGGACGAAGGTCACCATGTTCCTAGTAATTGTACACTCTTGTATCATGATTTCTTCAGAAGCGTGGTGAATTCTGGCCAGCAAGACCAACAGGAAACGTTTAGAGGTCATCCAGACGAAGTCGCTGAGACGAATCACACGACAACCGTGATTCGTCAGGAACTCCGTAATTATGGGGATGTTGGGAGTCCCAACTCTTGATCTATTTAACAGAACTAAAGCCCATTGACGGTTTCAAAAAGCAGCTGAGACCACCCTAGAACACATCAGGGAACTCTGTAGACAGCATGACGTCGCAGAGATCTGGAGGCCTAGGCCCATCACCATCCTGGATGATCCACTTTAGGTGAACAGCGTGCCCTGCCCAGCCAAAGCCTGACACAGCAATGCATTGACACTTCTTAACTTAAGTTTATGTTTAATATATTTTGATTACCATCTGTTATTTCACTTACCCCGGCGCCGGACCTGTTGGAAAGTTATTTGATTAGTCTAGCCACTACAAGAGGTAATCCAGAAGAGGCAGCTGAAAAGCTAATGCTGTGAGTCACCCAAATGAAGTCCATTTTCCCGCATATAAGATGCTCATATACGTCTCGATAGATGGGGAAGGGGGTTTTAGTTTGGGTATACACCACTTAAGGGTGGAGTCAGCACATAACCCTCGCAGGAGGGGGTACTCATAAAGATTTACCACCTTACACAAAAAAAATTGCTGAGCCAGGATTGGGTGAGGGCTTTATATGTATATGCTTATATATATTATTTTGAATGACACCATAAAACAAGTTCATGGGGTCAAGATATGGACCCTATATGGGGCTCCTATTATGGTCCCATGCTTAACTGTTCCATGCGGATCTTATGAATTGCACAATTTTTCATAAGAAATTCGTTAATAATTCAACATACAAAGGACCAGAGGAAGTCATTTTTAGGTGTAAGTGAATATAACTTTTGACATCTGAGTGTACATGAGTGATTTTTCAAATCTTTGCACGTGGTCACATATATGGTACACGGGGTCCACTTTGAAAGATTAGTGTGTACCACACATCAATACACAGGCCGGTCTACGTGGAAAGATTTCCGTGTACCATATATTTTCACATATATTTGTACATCAGTCATTAAAGTGTTAAATACCAAAGGTATAAAAAGACAAGTATATGAATTTCGGTTTATGTCTTATTGCTTAACATTGAAGGCGTATTATAAAAGTTTTATGAGTTTCCCAAAATTTTTCAATAAAATTCTCATTCCTATCAAAATTATTAAAAAAATAACCCAGAGCAAAAAAATAACCTGTTACAAGCCCTGTATTCTGTAAAACTTCAGAAGTGGCGAAAACATATTTTCCCTGTTATATGGTATTTTTAACTGATATAATTCCACCAAACTGTTTGAATCAAAAATATAATGGAATATTACAATGAGAACTAAAGTAAAATCACAGATAATTAGGAGGAAAATCCAGGACAAAGCAGACACATAAGAGGGTGGCTCTTTACAAGGGTGGCCCTACGCAGATGGCAGATGGATACCGTACTGGAGAGGGAAGTGGGCTCTAATAAGTAGTTTGTTAGGGCTTTGCTGTAAGAAATGTTAATTAAATGTTCCACTTAGCAACCTCTTGCACTTCAATCTTGCTTCACAAACATACTAGCTACGTTATCTTTACAATGCAATAATTATTTAATTAAAATACTTATGTGGAGAAACTGAGATTAAAACTACTCTACTGATGAAATACTCCTTATGTGCTGTTGAAATTAAGACAAGAGTATGTTGTTCATTTCATAAAAAAAGATAGCAAAATTTTATGAAAGGCAAGAGTTATTTGCTTTTGTCAACACTTTAAAAACTTTAGGACAAAAGTAATGATTAATTTTTACTTTCTCCCCTTATAGGTAGTATATGGAGAATTTCTGAAAGTAACAAGAGAGAAGTTAAATTAACTGTCCATGATAAACACAGTACGTTGTCTGAAAGCGTCCAATGTTATTCTTATGGAGAATATTGAAATATCAATTTCTTCCTTATTTTTTAACCGATTTCCATGAAACTTGGTATGAAGTGTAAAGTCAAATCACCCAACAGAACCAACTCAAAAAAGCTGGGTATTACCAGGGGGGGGGGTGTTTCCCCCCATACAATTCGAACAATTAATTTAACTTTGTCTCTCTTGTTTTTTTCAGAAATGGGATGATTATTTTTGAAACAATAAATTATTAAATGATATTTATTTAGATGAACTTTGAAGAACATGATATTTTTATTATAGATTGTCTTTCTTGAACTTACTTTAAGGGAGAAAGTATGTGTCAGTTCACTGGTACCGTTTATTTACTTTGATAATAAAAAAATTGTTAGTGTAAATAATTTATTTACATTTTGTTACAATATTTCACATTTAATAATAACACTGTTTGTGTAGAAATACATAAATACCCCCGTCACAGCAGACCTGCAAACTCAGAAAATTTCCAAATCAATAATATAATAATAATATTATATGTCAGGTTTTATCAATATCTGTCGATAAATATATGAGTTAGTTATTTGCCTATTCTTCATAAGATTAATACGGGGAAGAGTAGTATGCAGGTTCACCGCTGTGAAGAACACTCAAAGTAGGCATTTACAGAATAAACAATTTTTATTTTCACAACTTCTACAAATTTTCATCAACAACATTTTGATGGGGAATGGTGCAAATCCCTAACTAGTTACAAGCTAACGTCGAACTGATGGAGCAGTACAATAAGCTAGTAGGCCATGACAAGTAGGTCCGGACCATCGTTGTTTTGATGGGGAATAGTGCAAATCCCAGTCTAGTTACTACCTACCGTCGAACTGATGGAGCAGTACAATAAGCTAGGAGGGTGTGACAAGTATGTCCAGACCATTGTTGTTTTGATGGGGAATGGTGCAAATCCCTAACTAGTTACTACCTACCGTCGAACTGATGGAGCAGTACAATAAGCTAGGAGGCTGTGACAAGTATGTCTGGAACATTGTTGTTTTGATGGGGAATGGTGCAAATCCCTAACTAGTTACTACCTACCGTCGAACTGATGGAGCAGTACATAAAGCTAGGAGGGTGTGACAAGTATGTCCGGACCATTGTTGTTTTGATGGGGAATGGTGCAAATCCCAGTCTAGTTACTACCTACCGTCGAACTGATGGAGCAGTACAATAAGCTAGGAGGGTGTGACAAGTATGTCCAGACCATTGTTGTTTTGATGGGGAATGGTGCAAATCCCTAACTAGTTACTACCTACCGTCGAACTGATGGAGCAGTACAATAAGCTAGGAGGCTGTGACAAGTATGTCTGGAACATTGTTGTTTTGATGGGGAATGGTGCAAATCCCTAACTAGTTACTACCTACCGTCGAACTGATGGAGCAGTACAATAAGCTAGGAGGCTGTGACAAGTATGTCTGGAACATTGTTGTTTTGATGGGGAATGGTGCAAATCCCTAACTAGTTACTACCTACCGTCGAACTGATGGAGCAGTACAATAAGCTAGGAGGCTGTGACAAGTATGTCCGGACCATTGTTGTTTTGATGGGTAATGGTGCAAATCCCTAACTAGTTACTACCTACCGTCGAACTGATGGAGCAGTACAATAAGCTAGGAGGGTGTGACAAGTATGTCCGGACCATTGTTGTTTTGATGGGGAATGGTGCAAATCCCTAACTAGTTACTACCTACCATCGAACTGATGGAGCAGTACAATAAGCTAGGAGGCTGTGACAAGTATGTCTGGACCATTGCTGTTTTGATGGGTAATGGTGCAAATCCCTAACTAGTTACTACCTACCGTCGAACTGATGGAGCAGTACAATAAGCTAGGAGGCTGTGACAAGTATGTCTGGACCATTGTAGTTTTGATGAATAATGGTGCAAATCCCGGTCTAGTTACTACCTACTGTCGAACTGATGGAGCAGTACATAAAGCTAGGAGGGTGTGACAAGTATGTCCGGACCATAGTTGTTTTGATGGGTAATGGTGCAAATCCCTAACTAGTTACTACCTACCGTCGAACTGATGGAGCAGTACAATAAGCTAGGAGGGTGTGACAAGTATGTCCGGACCATTGTTGTTTTGATGGGTAATGGTGCAAATCCCTAACTAGTTACTACCTACCGTCGAACTGATGGAGCAGTACAATAAGCTAGGAGGGTGTGACAAGTATGTCCGGACCATTTGGTGCAAATGAAATCATTAGTACATCAAACTGACCGGATCATGTACATAAAAGCTATACAATGTCTATTTTGTGTATAATGGAATGCAACTGTATTTCATGTACAATACAGTTATGACAAGTATGTCTGTAAATTTTTTGATACTATACAACTATGTCGAACTGATGTAACATAGCTAAAGCTGTGACAAGTATGTAGGGACAAATTTTTTTGATGGTAAAAAACCGGTCTAGTACTAACTGATGATGGAACAATAATAGGCTGATACAAGTAGTTACCATTGTTGAAAATGGTGCAGTTCTTATACTAATGATGGCTAGCTAATAATAGTATAATTCTAAATTGGGAGGCAAGCTAGGTGCGACAAGTATCCAGTCATTTGTTTTGATGGGTAAAGTATCCGGTATTGTACTGACCTAAAAAGGTATGACAACAATAACCAATAGTTATGTATTTGATGTTTATGGGGAGTTGTAAAATGCTATAGTGTTTTGATGGGTAATGGTGCAAATCCCTTACTAACTCCTACCATTTTGGTGTACAATAAGCTATAGGCCATGACAAGTAGGTCACCAATGTGTTTTGATGGGTAATGGTAAATCTGTATACTACTGATATCATGTGTACAAGCTAGTAGTGTGACATGTCCGGACCATAGTTGTTTTGATGGGTAATGGTGCAAATCCTGGTCTAGTTACTAACTGATATCATGTTGGAGCAGTACAATAAGCTAGTAGGCCATGACAAGTAGGTCCGGGCCATTGTTTTTTTGATGGGTAATGGTGCAAATCCCGGTCTAGTTACTACCTAACGTCTACGTGATGGAGCTGAACAATAAGCTAGTAGGCCATGACAAGTAGGTCCGGACCAATGTTGTTTGATGGGTAATGGTGCAAATCCCGGTCTAGTTACTAACTGATATCATGTTGGAGCTGTACAATAAGCTAGCAGGCCATGACAAGTAGGTCCGGACCAATGTTGTTTGATGGGTAATGGTGCAAATCCCGGTCTAGTTACTAACTGATATCATGTTGGAGATGTACAATAAGCTAGTAGGCCATGACAAGTATGTCCAGACCATTGTTGTTTTGATGGGTAATGGTGTAAATCCCGGTCTAGTTACTAACTGATATCATGTTGGAGATGTACAATAAGCTAGTAGGCCATGACAAGTATGTCCAGACCATTGTTGTTTTGATGGGTAATGGTGTAAATCCCGGTCTAGTTACTAACTGATATCATGTTGGAGCTGTACAATAAGCTAGCAGGCCATGACAAGTAGGTCCGGACCAATGTTGTTTGATGGGTAATGGTGCAAATCCCGGTCTAGTTACTAACTGATATCATGTTGGAGATGTACAATAAGCTAGCAGGCCATGACAAGTAGGTCCGGACCAATGTTGTTTGATGGGTAATGGTGCAAATCCCGGTCTAGTTACTAACTGATATCATGTTGGAGATGTACAATAAGCTAGCAGGCCATGACAAGTAGGTCCGGACCAATGTTGTTTGATGGGTAATGGTGCAAATCCCGGTCTAGTTACTAACTGATATCATGTTGGAGATGTACAATAAGCTAGCAGGCCATGACAAGTATGTCCAGACCATTGTTGTTTTGATGGGTAATGGTGTAAATCCCGGTCTAGTTACTAACTGATATCATGTTGGAGCTGTACAATAAGCTAGCAGGCCATGACAAGTAGGTCCGGACCAATGTTGTTTGATGGGTAATGGTGCAAATCCCGGTCTAGTTACTAACTGATATCATGTTGGAGATGTACAATAAGCTAGCAGGCCATGACAAGTAGGTCCGGACCAATGTTGTTTGATGGGTAATGGTGCAAATCCCGGTCTAGTTACTAACTGATATCATGTTGGAGATGTACAATAAGCTAGCAGGCCATGACAAGTAGGTCCGGACCAATGTTGTTTGATGGGTAATGGTGCAAATCCCGGTCTAGTTACTAACTGATATCATGTTGGAGCTGTACAATAAGCTAGCAGGCCATGACAAGTAGGTCCGGACCAATGTTGTTTGATGGGTAATGGTGCAAATCCCGGTCTAGTTACTAACTGATATCATGTTGGAGCTGTACAATAAGCTAGCAGGCCATGACAAGTAGGTCCGGACCAATGTTGTTTGATGGGTAATGGTGCAAATCCCGGTCTAGTTACTACCTAACGTCGACCTGATGGAGCTGTACAATACTTGTTTGATGAGTGTAAATACAGCATGAAACACTGCCTCGCGTGTATATAGGAATGTCACTAGGAGTATTTTTAGTTCTTTAAATTTATACCGACAGCTTTCTTGCATTTTGAGTGATAGCATGCATCTCAGTGCCCTTTTGGCGAATTTCCCATAGGGAAGAAGCTATTACCGTAGGTGTCATGGCAAGACTTAAGCCCGGGACCATGTTATTTATTTTTCTTTAGGTGCCCAGAGACCAAAAACAATAGTCATTAAAATTAATATATATATATATGTCTGTGAACACGATAACCCTCGTAAAAATGGTCTGATCGAGACCAAATTTGGTAGAGACGTGTATTCCTACAAATGCTCGGACGAGTTCGTAAACCAGACATATCGGTCAATGGGAACGGGTAGTTTGAGGGGGTTTTGTAACCCAAAATGGGGTTTTTGCGTTTTTACATGTAATTTTTAAAAGATTTTCATTTTATATTTCACCATTAGAATCAGCTTAAAAAACTACACAATTAAGTTCCTTAAAGTTTTTCTCTATCTCTAACGGTTACCGAGATATTAAAAAATCCAAACACAGTATGTTGTATTGTGGGTCTCCAATGGTAATCTTATGGAGGATAGGGAAAAATTAATATTTCCTATATTAATCAATATTTTTGGATAAAACTTGATATTTAGCTTCATGTAGTTGAGATCTATCCATTTATGCTTAAAAATCATAGTTTATGTGTTTACCATGGCAGCAAACCTGCATACTCTTTTCCCATATTAATCATATAGGGAATAGGCAAACTCCTTTATTTATGGACAGATGTTGATGAAAGTTGGTATAAATGTTAAGATAAAAATTATTTATGGTAGAAATGCCTAATTTCAGTGTTCCTCACAGCAGCAAACCTGCACACTTGTTGCCATGTTAATCTTATGGAGAATAGGGAAATAATTTTCATGTTTATGGACAGATTTTTTTAAACTTGTCATATATTATTTTTATATTATTGATTTGGAAATTCGCTGAGTACGCAGGTCTGCTGCGACAGGGGTATTTTGATGCACTAGAACTCTCTCCAGGTTAATGTTGGTGGTTCTTCCCCATATCAATATGCCATATAGAACACCTTCTATATGCCATAGTGATATGGTGACTCTTGAAGAGTGAATGATAGGCAGTTTTTGCAGTGTTTAGATCTCTTATGGGCATTATTCTTCTGATGACATGGATACCAGAGCAGAGTTTCTTGCACAGAGTTGTAACATGTTGGTGCCATGTGAGCTTTACATCCACAATAACACCGAGATACTTTGTGCTGCATTCAGCTTGTATGCCTTGTAGAGTTATCTTTGTTTATTGTAGCATAGTTAATTTGCACAGTTTTACTTTTGTTCAGTGATAGTTCATTGTTGTTGCAATATTCTTTAGTTTTATAATAGGTTGTGTTGGCATTTAATTTCAGCTTGTCCTTTGATTTGCTCGCTATGGTAATGACTGTGTTGTCTGCATACATGGTAGTTTTGCAAGAGTGTCCAAGTTGGTCTAGGAGGTCATTTGTGAGAAGAAGGAATAACACTGGGCCGAGTACTGAACCCTGAGGAACTCCTCTTCTTATGAAGGCTCTTTCAGAGTGTACTTTCTGCTTTGTGCTCTTTTGTAAATCTACCATTTCCACAATCTGTTGTCAGTTGTTAAGATAGCTGCTGAACCACTGTGCTGTTTTACCCTTAATGCCTAAAGCTTGTAGTTTGTTGAGAAGCTGATTGTGATTAAGGCAGTCAAATGCCTTGCTAAAGTCTAAAGTCTAGTCTAGAACTAAGCATCCTCCTTCTAGTTGGTCAATGATATGTTCTATGAGCTGGACTAGGGCTGTTGTTGTATATCTGCCTTTAAGAAAGCCGTTTTGTTGGCTTGTAATTAGTTAATTTTCTTCCAGGTGACAAATGAGCTTTTAAAGTACAATTTTTTCAAACATTTTCGAAAATGTTGGTATGAGGGAGATTGGTCGACAGCTGTTGGTGTCTGTGACTGGACCTTTTTTATATTTTATATACATATACAGTATACATATTTTTATATACATATGGTGTTAGCGAATTTCCCATAGGGAAAAAGCTATTACCGTAGGTCTCATGGTAAGACTTAAGCCCGAGACCATGTTATTTTTTCTTCTTTAGGTGCCTAGAGACCAAAAACAAACGTTAAAATTTATATATATACAGTAGAGTCCCGTTTAACCGAGTCTCACTTAACCGAGGTTCCGTGTTAACCGAGGCTACTTAAACTTTTGCTAAGCTATACGACTGCAATCGCAGTTCCCCGCGGCCCGCATGTATGGGAACCGACTGTACGTTTCCGTTGACACGCTTACTAGCCTGACTGTACAGTTGGTTGGACGAGTCTTGGGATAATGTCAAACAATCGACTATACAGAAAAGCTGGAAAAATATTAGTGGTGTTGAAGTAACAAGTGATGCCTCCGAACCATGTGAAGATGATGAAGATGACCTGCCTTTAATTCATCTACTCAGCAGGATTCCAGTTGCCGAGGCAATAACTGAAAATGATGTAAGTCAGTGGATGAATGATGACGAAGACTTCAAACTGTCAGACGAAGCAATTGCGTGTTTAGTCGAAGAAAACAAGGAGAGCAACAACGGTGAAGACGGCGACGATGGATCAGCCGATACAGAGCCAGAGGAAAAAATCACCCACACCGAGGGATTAGATGCAATCGAGAAGGCCCTACACTACATTGAGCAACAAGACCTCACGACTCCAGCAGATATCATTATGTTGCGTCGACTGCGTAGTTTGGCAGCTAAGAAACGATCCAGCAAGATTAAGCAGAAAACTGTCAAAGATTTCTTTAAACCTTTATGACTTTTCACTGTTTTTGAGGTACTGTACTGTACTTTTAATTGTATGTAGCCTATCTTTCTACTTCCTAATCAGTATTTTTATTATGTAAATTTAACCTGTACAGTATATATTACATTTTTTATTACCTGATCAGTATTTGAAATTGAGAATGTTAGCTTGTAAAATTATCTTTATGCAAGCCTACAATACAGTACTTCAGGGTATACACGAGTAAATAAAGTTGTTTTACACTTAACAAATATCGTATTTTTTAATTGTTTTCATAAATCCCTTATTCTAAGTAGACATTCCGTGTTAACCGAGAATTTGGTTATACGAGGTTGCTGTGGTCCATATTAATTCGGTTAAACGAGACTCTACTGTATGTATATATTTGTCTGTGAACACAATAACTCTCGTAAAAATGCTCCGATCGAGACCAAATTTGGTAGAGACGTGTATTCCTACAAATGCTCGGACGAGTTCGTAAACCAGACATATCGGTCAATGGGAACGGTTTGTATGGGGGGGTTTTGTACCCCAAAATGGGGTTTTTTGTGTTTTTCACATGTAATTTTTAAAAATTTCAAATTTTATATTTCACCAGTAGAATCAGCTTAAAAAACTACACAATTAAGTTCCTTAAAGTTTTTCTCTATCTGCAACGGTTACCGAGATATTAAAAAATCTAAACACAGTACGTTGTATTGTGGGGCTCCAATGTTAATCTTATGGAGGATAGGGAAAAATTAATATTTCCCATATTAATGAATATTTTTGGATAAAACTTGATATTTAGCTTCATGTGGTTGAGATCTATCCATTTATGCTTAAAAATCATAGTTTATGTGTTTATCATGGCAGCAAACCTGCATACTCTTTTCCCATAATAATCATATAGGGAATAGGCAAACTCCTTTATTTATGAACAGATGTTGATGAAAGTTGGTATGAATGTTAAGATATAAATTATTCAGTTAGAAATACCTAATTTCAGTGTTCCTCACAGCAGCAAACCTGCACACTCTTTCCCATGTTAATCTTATGGAGAATAGGCAAATAATTCTCATGTTTATGGACAGATTCTTATAAAACTTGTCATATATTATTATTATTTGTAATTGATTTGGAAATTCGCTGAGTACGCAGGTCTGCTTCGACGGGGGTATTTAAGTTCCTGGTTTGTATGTTGTTCATCAGTACGTAGATCTATGATCGTGTACTTTTTTTTTGTTTTTTCAATAAACTCTTGTGTCATATCTTCTTCACAAAGGTGGTTCATTTCATATTCTTTGTACACCATATTGAGTTATTGGAGAATGGTTTTCTCCAAGAAAACCAATTGGATTTCCAGTTCTTTTTGCTCGTGCATTGCTGCTTTTATAAACATAGTTTTTTCTTATGTTGCCGACGGTCGGGGAGGGTTATACGTGTTTGGAAGAGCATGAGATCCTTGAGTTAGTCTCCAGAAGTTATACATGGCTTCTTGCCTGTCGGGGGATACTCTTCATATACCTAATGCCGACCTGTTGGAGCAGTACAATAAGCTAGCAGGCCGTGACAAGTACGTCCAGGCTATTATTCAGCTAAAATATACAACACACACTTAAAAGTAAAATTAGCAGTGTCAATGGACTGCATCATAAGAAAACCAACTTGAGTTAAGATGAAGCTTTGTGTTACATTTATGGCGAAAAATACTGAAATGAATTGTTGTGAGATGTTTACTGTTCACTGTTAATTAGGCCCTGTTCTATTCAAACTATAAACAAATGACATTGTCTTAGTTTTACTGGATAACTATGAGGCGTTTCTCTATGCTGATGATACTGCTCTCGTTGTTTCCCATAAGAACATTCAGGAACTAGAAATAAATACCTACATCGCTTCTAGCATAGACAAACAATACAGTCAGGAGAACGACCTGGTACTGAATGAAGATAAGACGCAACAGCTTTTCTTTGGTCCACACAGAAGGAATACCCTTGCGCTCCTCAATGTTGTTGCACACCAAGAGGCAAAATACCTCGGACTAAACATTGATAGTGACCTCAACTGGAAACCCCAATTGTGCTTAAAACTTAGTACTACCTTGTATGTTATCAAATACAAAAACAATACTTTTAATACTCAAAAACATCAGCAACACAGCAACCTCAAAAACAGCCTATTTTGCACTATTTGAGTCGCAAGTCCGCTATGGGCATACTGCATGGGGGTATTCATCTCAGGGAAACCTCCACAGAGTACTCCTTATCCAGAAAAAGGCAATTCAAATTATGGCTCAACTTGGTTTCCGTGATTCTTGCTGGGGAGAATTCAAAAGACTGAAACTGCAGAAAGTGGCCAACCTATTCATCTGTGAGGTAATAATCTATGTGGTTAATAAAGAAACCATCCACTTCTCAGACATACATCCGTACAACACCGGAAACATAATCAACTACAGACTTCCTGCACATCACTCGACTGCCTACGAAAAAACCATCCTACATCGGAACTAAGCTGTTCAACACACTTCCACCTGAACTCAAAGAACTGAACTGCAAAGACAACTTTAAAGAAGCTCTTTTCAACTGGTTGCTGGAGAGAGAATTCTACTCCGTTGAAGACTGCCTGGAGAGAAGTCCATACCATCGATCAAGAAAACCAATTGACGCCATGACTGTACTTTATGTTCATGTCAATAAAAATCTTTTGTATTATTTTACACTTGCCATTATTTTTACCAATACTGTATTCGTAAATTAAAATAACGAAAAACAAACTGTTAAAGACATACACTGAACTAACGATATCTACACGAACTGTAGGTACGTACGAAAGGCATCACAGTGCTTTGATACGACGTGAGTCACTGACACTGACCTTGATGACCGGCGACAGCGGATATAGGGTAGGGGAGGGGGTTGGGGTGGTTAGCGGTAAGACAGCAATAAAATGCCGTTTCTAAAAATAGAATGTAGCTAAACAATAGCCGTAGCCCTCACGTTGCACCACCGACCGAACTTTCTCTATTTAGATATATGTTGCCTTCATCTCGGCCCGATTTTCTTGACGTTATATACGAGGTTTGAGAATTTACTGACGATATATATCCGAGGTTTTTTCCTATGTAAATACATATAGTTTGGCGGGACCTAAAAATAAATGACGTTATATCCGAGTTGACGTTATAGCCGAGGCCGCAATAACCGAGTTGCACTGTATATGTAAAGAGGTTAAAAAAATGTATAAATCATTTGATAACAGGCACAATTATTTATTTGTTGATGAGTCCTATACTGTTACCAATTATACAAAAAACAACTCATGAGTACAAAAAAACATAAAATAAAGTTGAAATATAAAACAAACATGTTAGAATCCAAACTCATCTAACACACGAGGCGATAGGATATGTATCTGCCAGCAGTCTCTGAAGACCGTATGATTTTGACAACCTAAAACAAAATAATGGATAGGTTAAAGAATGACCTGTTCAAAACATAGACATAACATATTTACACAAGATTTTGATTGCTAATATAGTATTCCAAAAATTATAGGACCATGAATACCTCGATATATAAATTGTAGAACTAAAAAAAAAGGACAATGATTGGTTTACAAAAAATTCTAAAAATATTAAAATGAAAACATAGCAGGAAAAAATTAAGTATGTTTTTAAAACAATCTTTTTTTCTCACATCTTTCTTCTTATAAAAATGTCTGTCAAAAAAGACAATATAAAAGGAGGAAAATTTACTTATGTCATTATATTTGTAAAAATACGGTTTCTAAAAAAATCAAGTGACAAAGGTATATTTTAAAAGTAATAATAATCAATAATTTATTAATAAAAAATATTCAAGAATGAACCAACTTCTACTACTATTTCTATTTGTGTGAACTATTTCTCATTGCATCAATTAGTTCAAACTTTGATTGTAAACAGGATCAGATATTCAATGTTTATTTATCATTTTCAATCTCTGTTTCAGGTTTTGTTGGAATGATAAATAAGCAAATTAGCATTCCAAAAACAAAGCATGGTTAGATAAATTAGTGGATTTTGTTAATACAGTAGTGTTAAATAACCATCAGCAATAGAATATTTTATTATTTTATACATCAAGTACTCGCAGACAATTTGTTAAAGTTTTGTCAGTGATGAAATCTGTAATTCTCAACAACTACTATTGATTAACAAAGCTAAATCCAAGAGCTGTCAAATTGAAAACAGTGTTTTGTTATTTGTTTGCATACAATAATACTCAGCCAACTTATAAATAATTTCTTGCTTGTGATACTGGCAGTGAACTACTTGTCACAAGATGTAAAACGGAGTAAAACTACGCATGCGCTCTCTCACGTTTCATTGGTGAAGCGCCTGCTCAAGGGTTAATGCAACTTTACACTGCAGTTCCGGATAATCCAAACGACTTGGTAATCCAAACCGGGGTCGGTGCAAATTAGTTCAGATTACTGGGGCTCTGGTGTATACATATTGTATGTTACATGTGTGTACATGTGTAGACACTTTAAATAGTAGAAATGGCATGATCTTGATGAAATATGTTATGTATGTATGAAGGATGGTAGGTTTGAATAAAAAAAAACTGGCACATAACTCAATTGAAAAAGGGTTTTAAGTGAGATTTAGAACCTAAAAATTCAGTTTCATAGGTTTTTACTGATGAGAGATTTAAAATAAGGTATCAGTGGACTGACACATACTTTTTCTCTTAAGTAATTTAAAAAACGACAATCTGAAATAAAATCATCATAGAATAATGTATTTTTTAATGTAATTTCTGGTAAAATTGATTTTTATTCTTCAAGAAATTAATTGTAATGTATTATAATTATTATTGTTATGATTTGAAAGAGAATCTCAATGATCAAGCTGCTTTGGGGATTTTATCATTAGCCTCCCAGTCCATCTATTCAATTAGTTTGAAACCATTGTTTACAATTTAATAGAACTTGTGGACAAAGTTTTTTTTTGCAGAAAGAGAAAACCATGCAATATTTTTTATAAAATCCCTTAATCAACTTGACGTTGTTGACACTGTCCATGACAGCCAACTTTTGTTGCTGTTTCTTTAAGTTCTTCAGTTTCTTTAAATGTTGCTAGCAAAATTTATGATGGATTATTCAAACTGTTAAATTTTTTTCTCTCACAAACAGGTATTATTGTTAGTAATAGTAATACGTAATGTTAATTCAAAATCTGATTATAGTTGCCACTCAGTTCCAATTTGTTACCTGGCCCCTTCTAAGCCCAAAATAACGACAAATTGGGTCTCCAGTTTGAATACGGGGCAAATTGTTTTCTTTCAGATTGCTGAAATGTTAAGGAAATCAATTGACAAAACTGAGCCAAAGATAACACATGATT
This sequence comes from Nephotettix cincticeps, assembly GCA_023375725.1. Taxonomy (NCBI): domain Eukaryota; kingdom Metazoa; phylum Arthropoda; class Insecta; order Hemiptera; family Cicadellidae; genus Nephotettix; species Nephotettix cincticeps. The sequence goes on along the minus strand of CM041786.1, from coordinate 89,179,367 downwards.
AGGTTAACATTAAAAAAATACAGTAAATTATAAGTTATTTTTAGTAAACCTAGATTGCCTATCACCATGGAACAACAGCCTAAGCAGTGCAATAAAAGAGAGTGAGGTCCCTCAGCAGCATTAGTCTCATAGGCAAGCCAGAGGTGGATAGCCAAACCTACATGGCTCTGACTTTGTCAGATCAAATTTCCTGAGGTAGTTTTGTAATGAGCCCATTAAAAAAAAATAAAGTTTTTAACTCAATGTAAATAAAAAGCTGCTGTTTTATAATCATGACATGTGAAATTCCAAAAACTTTTTAACTTAATAAACAGTCTTCCCCAATAAGCATTTTTTTAACTCAATTCTGAATTTTGTAAAAGATTCAATATTTTTTAGGATACAGGATTTTCATTAATCCAGGTGATCCGACATCACTTTAGTAAGTGTAAAAAAATAAGAAAAATACTGCAGGAACTATATTTCTGTACCATCTACCTAAGAAAATTTATTCCATAGATGATTTTAACAGTTTTAAACATAAGTAAAAATGTTTTGACATTGATATGTCTTAGCTCTGGAGGAGGGGGTGTTGGCGATTTGTAAGATGGAAAATATGTAACAGGTTTCTATAGCTATTGTATTGAATTTTTAATATGAAAGTATAAGAACAGCTGTTTAATGAAGAAATATACCATCTAAAGGCAAAGAAAACATTACCTTTAGACATATCCATGATATAACCTATTTCCCAAAGTGAAGTAAAGACATAAATTTTTTTGATTCAAAATTCTAATTACTCATTCAAAGATTTTTTTTATAAATAACAAGAGATTTTACTTTACTTTTGTTGTATAACATAATCTATAGATTAAGCCATAGACGTCATTCTCTATTTGTACTGTAACGTATAAATCTTGAATTCTGATGAATCTTCTGTTTCTGATGTCAGTTTTACATACTACAGTTTTAACTATTAGATAGGTAATCTCTGCAGTAAACTACACTTTAAAACACAATCTAACCAAACAAATTGTGGTTATGAATGAGCAAAAGGTTGTTAGAATGGAATGGTCATTGGTAGCAAAAGGAAGATTAAACTCCCATGGCTTGCATATACAAATGAGGATTTTCAGTTTTTTTGTGGTTATCTTAGTCTTTTATTCAAGCATTTTAAGAAATGTAAGTTCTGTCATACAATTATAGGGAGAAAAATCTAGTTTGATTGTATAAATTTCAATAAACCATGTTCAGATGAAGTGGAACCAGTACCCACTTGTATCATAAACTCAACGGACTATTCTAGGGGATGATAGAGCTAAAGGTGTGAGAGTGATACACACCTGTCCTCTCTTAAGGCCAAAGTATCTCGATACTGGATCTCCTGCTTGGATCCTCATCAGCTGATTCTCCTTCAACTTGCTGAGCAAATGTTAAGGCAAAACACACAAACAAACCATGCAAAATTAGGATAGCACAGATTTTAAGAAAAAATAGAACTTTTTAAGGAACAAAATGCAAAAACTTTAAAGAATTATTACTTATGGAGACTACAATGTACATAAAAGAAATACAAACAGCTGTTAGTAAACAAGTTTAAGTAACTAAATATTTTAATTTCCTTGGTAACAATTGAATGGGTTCCCTGGAAAACGTTCTAAGCGACAAAATTTCCAAAATGGAGATATTTAGTGGAAAAGGTTCTAGGCGCCACAAACTACACCGTGGTATATTTTGGTTTTGAAGGCATTTCAGTTTGCAGCCCTGTTTTTGTCTGTCATATTTGGCGCGTTCCACAAGACTCCTCAGTCAATTAAACTTTTTACGCTTGATAAATCAAAACTAGATTTTTGTCGCTTGAAACGTTTTCCAGGGGACCCATTCAATTGTTGATTGAAAATAATGTGAATAAATATTTTACATTAGAATTAGTCTTGATCACTGCTTCTTTTAACTAACAAATTTTTCAAAAAATGAGTCCACAGTTTTGATTACATATTTTTTGAGATGTGAAATGTCATCCTTATTAATAAGGGTGATATTTTCAGATTTTAATATGTTTGATATTTTCTTCAATTCATCTTTAATATGAGACATTTCTCAGGTATAATTTGAGTTTGTTCTCAATAGCATCCAAAAACACAAAGGGAATGAACCATTGTTCAGACCAAGTTTGAATGCTTTGCCTTTAGGTTGAAGACTATAAATATTTTATTAAGTTATGTGTTGATGTAAATAAAATTCTTCAAGGGTGGAAAAATGGTTTTTATTATTTATGACAGAAACCTCATTAGTTTGATAGAAAATAGGTCTGTGATAGTATGTTACCAAAGCTCATATTGAATTTACACTTGTGTAAAATATACATCAAGCAGACACTTTGCCTGACCTAACACCCCCGCCCCCAAAGAAAGAAAGCCCAAATTGTTATTTTGCATAATATGTTTAACATAGAAAAATTTAATGAGTTAAATATTTTTAATATCTTGGTAAACCATTAACCCAATAGAGTATTGTAATGAGGATATTTAAAAATCATATTGTTCATTTTTTAAACTTCATCTGAAAACAGCAAAACTTAAGGGCCCTACACACGGTCATTTTGGTGTGTATATCGATGTGTTCATTTTTCACTGTCTCATTTCTAACTGAAGGCAACAATGGCCTCCACATGATCACTTTGGTGTGTCAGGCCACCTATTCTATGTGTATGCGTTAAAGGTGGTGTTTTTACTTTTACTTTTATTACATTACATCATTTATATGATTTTTTTTGTTCGAATTGTGAGAATTAAAAAGCTGTCTACAGTAACTTTTTCAAACAATAAAATAAAAGAATAACATTAATAAAATGAACTTATTTTAATAACTTGTCACTTGTAAGGCTACTAATTATAATTAATATTATTAACTCATTCAATGCTGATGACGCGTAAACGTGTTACTGTGTGTCACGTATTAAATTGTTTTTTAAAATATATCTGCTATGTCAGTTGCTCTTTTACTTCATTATTAATATTTAACAAATCATATGGTTATTTGCATTGTCATTATGTGTTTGTTTACAATGTGTAAATTAGTTGATTAAATGGTTAATTACAAGAACTTATTTAATTATTTAAGTATTAAATAGTGGCGACGAAGGAGAAAAATATCAATACAATGTTAACTCTAAGTGACAACAAAAAGCTTAGAGGTACAATTAAAGTACAATTCACTAAAACTTTCAAATAAAATCATCAAACATGAGATTGATCAAGATCAGTTTGAAGATAGATTACAACATTTAGAGACAAATTGGACCAAGTTTCTTTCAATACAGGAGAACATTGAACTACTAACAGATGAAAATGACATTGAAGAAGAAATAAATTACAGACTAGAAGTTGAAAGATAGTTACATGAAACTAAAAACTTTGATGACAAAATTAAGACCAACTGTATTGACTTCAAACGAAGATCCTAGTATTATGTTTACAGGTAATACCACTGATAACCAATATGTGACAGCACACATTTTTTTGTGCCATTCAATGAAGAGGAGACCTTTGATAATTTCACTAAAAGACTTGAAGTTTTTATGACTTTAAAAAATATATCTGGAGAATCTACCAAAACTTTAACATTATTGAACGCCCTACCACCATCTCTACATCAGAAGTTATATAACATTTGTGCACTTGAAAATCCACTCAAGAAAAGCTAAGATGAACTTGTCTTATTGTTATGTCAGTACCTAGATCCACAGCCTAGTGTATGGGCTAGGCAACACAACTTCATTACAAGAGAACAAAGAGCTGGTGAGACTATCTCAGATTTTTCAATTGAACTAAAGAAACTTGTCACACCTTGTGAATTCTTCTGCTCCTGTGGTAAGTCTACAGAAGATACAATGCTAAGATTACAATTTTTGAGAGGATTACGGGACTGTGAAATAAGAACAAAATTGTTAAGAACTGAACCGACCAAAACTTTTCAACAAGTTTCAGCCATGGCTATGACAATGGAACTTTCTAAATTTGAAAACATGATGATGTCTTCAACTAATCATGAGGCTCAAGTAAATAAAATTAGTTTTCCTAAGAAAAAAATTAATTATGTTAATAATAATGAAAATAAAATGAACAACTCCATTACACATGACAGTGTGCCAGTTACATTTCAATCACTAAAAGGTAGATGTTACAGATGCGGGAATGACAAACACAAAGCTAATGTCTGCAGGTTTGTTGATGAATTTTGTAGAAAATGTGGGAAAGTTGGTCACATTTCAACAGTTTGCCTTAGCCCACTAATTTATAAGAAAAATGTTGGTGTCCACCAAGCAGAGGCTTTCATCGAAGAACAACAACAATATGAAATAAATTTGATAACTTCAAAAACCAGTGATAAATTCAATGTGAAGGTAAGCATTGAAGGTAAAGAACTTACAATGGAACTGGACACAGGTGCTGCATTAAGTACTTTATCTTACAGTGATTATTTGAAACTTCAACTGGACAAACCTTTACATAAAACTAGAGTTGAACTACGTACATATATGGGAGAACTTGTCAAAACTATGGGGTTTGTGTTTGTACATGGACAATACAAAAACCAAGATTTCCTTGGTAAACTGTACATTATCAAGCAAGATGTTGACCCCATATTTGGACGCGAATGGATAAGAGAAGTCAAACTTGACTGGGCAGACATGAAAAGCTTAAACATTACTAAAAATTCCAAAGATGTAGACAAACTAATGGAAAAATATCACAAGGTGTTTGAACCTACCATTGGCATGATTCCTGGAGTAGAAGCTCACATCCAATTAGTAGAGAATGCACAGCCTATTTTCATAAAATCTCGTCAAGTGCCCTTCACCCTTAGGACAAAAGTAGAGGAGGAACTGAATAGATTGGAACAATTAGTCATTATAACAAAGTTGACCAAAGTGACTGGGGCACACCAATAGTACCAGTTGTCAAACCCAATGGAAATGTTAGAATATGTGCCGATTTTAAAGCAACTTTAAACAAACAAATAAAAGACTTGAAGTACCCAATTCCAAGAATTGAAGATATTTTTGCCAAAATGAACGGGGGTAAATACTTCTGCACATTGGACATTAGTAACGTGTATCTGCACATGGCTATGGACAAAGAAAGCACACTTCTACAAACGATCACACACACATCAAAGGTCAGTACAAGGTAAATCGCCTTATGTTTGGGATTAAGATTGCTCCTACTTTGTGGCAAAGGTTTATGGACCAAATTCTTTTGGGAATCGATGGCATTCAATGTTTTTTTGACGACATCATCATTCAAGGATCTACTCATGATGAAACTTTACAAAGATTAGAAACTGTATTAGATGTAATTAGTAAAAATAACCTTAAACTAAATAAAGAAAAGTGCAAATTTTTTTCAAACATCCATAAATTACCTTGGCCACACAATAGATCAAAACGGGTTACACAAGAACAATGACAAAGTGGATGCAATTCTAAAATGCAAACAACCATCAAATGTTTCGGAGCTGCGTACATTTCTTGGCTTAGCTAATTACTATCAAAAGTTTATTCCAAACTTAAACACAATTTTGAATCCACTTCACAATCTTTTGAAAACTGAAAGTAAGTTTATTTGGACTAAAGATTGCGACATCAGCTTTGAGAAAGTAAAAACTGAGATTGCCAGTGACCGAGTACTTGCTCATTTCAACCCAAACTTAACCGTCTTATTGGCTACAGACGCTTCTCCTGTAGGAATAGGAGGAGTTTTATCTCACCGTTATAAGGATGGCTCAGAGCGACCAATCTCATTTGCTTCTCGTTCTTTAACAGCTAGTGAAAAAAGTATAGTCAAATTGACAAGGAAGCTTTGGCTATTTACTGGTGATTAAAGAAATTCTATCAATACTGCTATGGGAGAAAATTTGTTCTTATTACAGATCACAAGCCTCTTGTTTCAATATTTCACCCTCACAGGAATATTTCACCTACTATGACTGCCACCCGTATATTTAACTATGCCCACTTCCTGTCCGGTTTCGACTATACAATAGAGTATAGAAACACTCGTGCACATGCCAATGCCGACTAAATGTCTCGATTTCCAACTGAAAATTTACCAACAAATCTTATTGATGAACATGAACTTTTTCTTATTAATCAAATTGAGACAATGCCAGTTACTCATGAAACCATCGCTAAAGAAACAGCAAAAGACAAACACTTAAAACAGATTTTGAAAGCTCTCACAGAAGGAAAAGATTTAGAACTTATTGGCCTAAACAACAATGAGTATTCACTGCAAAATGGGTGTGTGTTTCGAGGCTCAAGAGTTGTGATACCTGAAACATTGCAAGGACAAGTTTTAAGAGTTACATGTGGGCCATTTAGGAATTGTGAAGATGAAAGGACTTGCTAGAAGCTTTTGCTACTGGAGAAATATTGACAACCACATTGAAGATCTTGCTAAATCTTGCCGTTCATGCTGTTTGAAGCAAAATCTACCTGCCAAAGTTCAAGTACACCCTTGGATAAAACCGTCAGAGCCCTGGCAACGTATCCATATTGACTTTACCGGTCTGATCAAAGGCCATTTTTTCTTTGTAATAGTTGACGCCTACACCAAATGGGTTGAAATAATACCAAAAAACTACCAATACCAACTAAAACGACAAATTCGAACTGGTGCATTCAAAAACTTAGACAACTATTTGCTACCTTTGGTTATCCATTGACATTAGTCTCAGACAACGGTCCCAACTTTACTTCTACACTATTTAACCAATTTTTACAAGTCTGCGGCATAACTCACAAACTTACAGCTCCATACCACCCTGCAAGTAACGGTCAGGTGGAGCGATTCGTCCAAACATTGAAGAAACCACTCCTGGCAATGGAAAATGATGGTGGGGATTTATCCTTTAAAATTCAACAACTTCTGATGACTTGGAGAAATGCACCTAATGCAACCGGTCAATTGGCTTATCAGTTAATGTTTGGCAGAAGCATACGAACACGTCTCAATTTGATGACTCCTCCAAACCAAGAACTTAAAAGAAGATAATCAAACAGATATTAAAGTAAAGCGCCAGTTGCAAAAAGGAGACAGAGTGCAAGTCAGAAGCTTCTTAAATCGTAGAGAGAAGTGGACATTTGGACAAGTAGTAAAGCAACATGGACTCCTGCTATATACAGTTAAAATGGATGATGGACACACTTCCAAAAGGCACATCAACCATATCAGACCTTGCAAACTTAAGAGGGAGGATTGATATGTCAGTTGCTCTTTTACTTCATTATTTAATATTTAACAAATCATATGGTTATTTGCATTGTCATTATGTGTTTGTTTACAATGTGTAAATTAGTTGACTAAATGGTTAATTACAAGAACTTATTTAATTATTTAAGTATTAAATAATATCAGCATAGGACTTAAACATATAACTGTTGATCAGCATTGAACGTGTTAACCCTCCAACGGTTCACTATTTGACCCCGTGAGGTTCACCTCATTTTGGCGCTTTTGCAGGCTTTTACTAAAAATTTCACATAAAATAGTACAAATATAGTAACTATAACATATTATACACCATTTTAATCTACATTAAATTATCTATAAGATAATAGCAACATGGTTTATTTTTATCTTGGTTTTGATGGGTGTATCCAATTGAAATTGATAAAAAAAATTTTTTCAAAAAGTTTTTAAAGTTTGCTCCCCCACAAAACACAGCAAATAAATACCAGTCAAAAATTGAAGATAGCCAAGTTTTTAAAAATTTAATAAGTAAAATAAAAATATATAGTTTTATATACTTAAGTCACTGCTATTAATTTTAAAATGGTGAAATTGTCATCAGAACACCAAACAAACGCGACGAGAACGTGTAACGCCACCATTGTAAACAAAGCGACATAACCGCGCAACTGAAGACCGATGTTTTAACTAACATAGAATTCTGACGCATAGAGTAAGCAAAACGAAACATACCTCGGCGGAAAGCGTATGATCTGTAGAAAACAACGATACTATATTCAATGTAGTTTTAACCGAAAATGTATTCACACCATTGCTTTTTGTAAAAGCTTACCTACCGTCGATTGATCGACGGTGAACCTTCGACGACCGGCGGTGGCGTCGATTCATCGACGGTAAAACCGTTGGAGGGTTAAATTACCTGCGTATCTTTGTGTAATTTTTATTTTACTTTTACTTACATACATTCTCATGATAAGGCAATAATCATAGTACAATTAAAGGTTTATTTGTACTGTAATCATGGTCCTAATGCCAAAATATATATTACGGTATGTAAGTTAAAGTAAAATTAAACTGATTACAGAGTACTTTAGGTACATAATATTTATTTAACACACTCACGTACAAAATATTTATAATGTTTCCAAAAATTAACATAATTTAGGAAATGATAATGTTACAAATGTAGAACAAATTTTATATTTTGAATTTTATGAAAGTTTTATTTTCTTTAATTATTGCATTAAAAATAACTGAAAATAACTTTTAAAGTTAATTTTCAGAAACATTTTTCTGCTCTGAACATTTAAAAAAAATTCTAGGAGAAAATCTTTGTTCAGTCATAATTTAAAATGCAGTAAATTGCTATTAAATCAAATTACCATACACAGACGATGTGATTAACAACACATGCAAATTTCACTATTCTACCAGCATCTGTGTGCACACCAACCATACACTCGCTCACTTCGGACTGCTTTCAGATGTGTCACACCAAAATGACGAATTTTCATAATTTCTTCAGTCCAGTTTTTTGGAGTAAGCTCACATTAATTTTGCACATCCATGGTCATTTTGGAGTGTTCACACCGAACTGACCATGTGTAAGACCTTTTATACAGCTCAAGGCCAAAATTTATTTTTAGCAATGTCAAGACAGGCAATGTCATTATTTGACTTGGCTATTACTGTGTCATTGACAGTTACAAATTCCCTGTGCTCCAATGCTTATTGCAGAGCAATCCTAATGTTAATTTTGTATTTTTGTAAAATCATAGATTGACCATAGCTTGAACTATGCAACCCTCCAATATGATGTTACAAAAAAATTATTAAACATGAAAATTTGCTGAGTGCGCAGGACTGCTGTGAAAAGCGTATTTAAAAAAAAAGGCCGCTATTGAATTCTCATTCAAATATTAGTAAGGTAGTTCATGCTTTACCTTCATCAGTCAGTCATGGTGAGAAGCAAGGTTCTGAAAATTATAAACAATATTGAGGAAAAGTAAAAATTAATCAACTAAACAGAGTAGCAAAACAATGTAAGTTATTGTTTCAAATTAATTCTTATAAGATTTCATTCACAGCATGAAACCCAAGAGGGGTTCTTGCTGCCATTGCAGCAAATCTTCCATTGCAGCAATGTTCTTTACATTTAAAGAACATTGGCCGAAAAATCATCAACTCACTCCCACAAGATAGGAACATGCCAGGAAACAGTTTGAAGAAGTAACTCAGAGACTGGCTAGTTGAACAGCCAGTTTACTCTGTCAAGGAATCTGTTGAAATATGTTCAAACATGTAAAGCAAGATTAATTAATTAATTTATTTATAGTGACACCATTGTATTTCTTAATGAAAGTGCAAATAAAGAGAATTGTCTATTGTCTACTGTAAAAGCAAATATTATGAGTTTAGTGGATACTTAAGTGGTAAGACTAACTGTAAAAATTTGACTATTGGCTAGCTAGCTAGATAATCTAGATGATAGAAGGATACTATCTGGCAAGTAGTTCCTGCTTTTCTTCAGGGGTGAGAACAACGTGTTCAGGCACCAGTTCATGTTCTGTAATGTTGATGAGTAGTTCCGATTCCAGGAAATGTTCCAGAATATACTTTGGTGCCATATCTACTAGAGACTGAAATAAAAAACTAGAGTTAAGTTTATTAGTGAAATACTTCACAATAACTTTGCAAAAAAAGAGTATAATTTAGTACTAGAAAACAAACGGTATCAGTGAACTGACATACAGTATACTTTCTCCCTTAATTCATTATAAATGACAATCTTTGTGAGGAGCAAAAATAAGGTAGATCTAGTTTGGGTTTTATTTTAAGTTATATCTTTAATAAAATCATCATATTCTTTAACGTTTACCTAAATATGATTTAATAATTTATTTTTTCAAACAATTGTTAGAATTTTAAGGGGGGACTACCCCTCCCATAATACCAAGTTTGTTGAGTGATTTTGTTGAGTGATGTGACCTTACCCTGCTTACCAAGTTTCATGGAAAACGGTTGAGGAAATAAGGGAGAAATTGATTACTTAATTTTCTTCTGAAGAATAACATTGGGTGCACTCAGACAGTGTTTACCTCAGACATTAAATTTAACTTTTCTCTGGAACTGTTAGTCGTAGACTAATGATTCAAAATACTAATTTCTTTGGTTTTTTAAGCTGGTATTATTGGTGGCCGTATTTTCACAGAAAAATGAAACTGAAAAAATTATTTTTTTACTTTTAACCCCAAATATAAAATGAGTTTGGATTAAAAAAATTGTTTGTTTGTTTCTGTATTTATAATACTTAATTATTTGTAAATAGTTGAAATAAACTGTATTTATGTACAGAATTTAATTCTGTTTAAAAATATATACAACATTGATTAGTTTTATATACAGGAAACACTAATATAGTTTTTAAATTATTTGCATCTTTATTGCAGACATTTTCCATCACAATTTTACGTAAAACAAAGTTTCACGACATTTCAAGAATCTGGAATCTGATCCCATCGTCAGGTGAACTAATATCTAAAACCTAACACAATTAACACACAATCCGGACTAAGCCAGTATAAAGATGAAAACATAAAAGTATAAAGCAGTCAAAAAACTTACAAACAAACCATTCAATAACCATTACACATAAGGAACAGAGACTCAAAGACAACTGACAAGACAGGTTGTCTATTACACTATTTACACAGGACATTACTGGTAAAATTGCAGTTTGAATTATGATACTTATTTTGAATATAGAGATGACCCAGAGACTCAGTACAAAGATGAACATTTGTCTCTATAAAGTTAACTTGATGTTGATCGATGGGTAAGCTCTCCACTCACCTTTATAATTCACCATAATTACATGATTTATTATATTTCCTGCCTAAAATTCAGTGTACCTGTCGTTTGGGAGTGTGGGATTGCATACGCGATTTCTAAGATACAGCGGGTCTTTCTAAGATACTATGGTAGTGAGAACCGTAATCACCCTTCGACCAAATAAATAAAACAACTATCTTAGCATTTCCTTATCATAGTTTTTTCAATGAAATTTACAATTTTCATAATTATTGACTAGATGCTAACAAAGCTGTATATCTGTATATGTATATATCTATTATACAGAAGGGTGCAAAAGTAGGTACGGCAGGACCCCTCATATCTGGCCACCTCTAGACTGAGCCCTTGGCCGGTTAATGAGTTGGCCAGATAAACCAACCTATTTTTAAAACCATAATTTATACCTATAAACATTATGCAGTAGATAAATATAGTCATAGTGAGGGTTTAAATCTCTTCAGTGATTGTTATAAAAAATACACAGGTTTATAAAATCAACTGGGATGGTGGCGTCATCCTGTAATCCAGCTACTTGGAGGTCACGACTTGTGGATAGTTATGAGCGATGGTCGATGGGTGTAGTGTTCTGTTGTGTGTATTAACGACCGCACTATTGAATACTACGTTAATCCGTAAAGACCACCATCATAATTAGACCAATTCGTAATTCAGAGGTCGTGGTTCGGATTCCACGTTAAACTGTAGGTCCCTTAGTTCCCTTGTTGGGCTATTAATTAACAGTCCTGTCTAAGGAACATGTCAGCCTTAGTCAGTAACAAGACTACAAGATCGCGCCACAATCATCTTACATTCAATTCTCATTCATACTTGGCTTAAAATACCTACCTTGTGGTATGGTCGCCATTTCAAATAATCTAATCTAATCTAATCTAATCAAATACAAAGCGTCATCAACCATCTCTTAGGAAGGGTTTCTCAAGAATTGTCTTTGGATAAAACCTCTTTACTCTCTGATCTATCTTTCTAAAATTTATGTACAATAAATCTACTGCACACCAATAATTATAACAAACCTGCTTAGCAGAAGGTGTCATACCAGCCTGAACAACAATAATTGCTCTATGTATGTTCTCTTCTTGCATACGTTGACAATATGTTTTTATGGTTTTTATTCCGATTTTAGGTTCATCAGGAAAAAACACAAACATCTGGTCTGTAAATTCAAACAAAATTGGAGAATATAATTTATTTGCAGAGAAAAATAACATACCAGTATAACCATACCCTTGACATAGCCATTCTGCACCTAAATATAAGGAGTAATACAAAACAACAATAACTGTCTCAAACTTTCTTCCTGAAGAAAAAATTTACTCTGTAATAAAAAGCAGTACTCTGAAATACAAAATAAAATAGAACAAAACAAATTTATTGTTTCATAATATTTTATGGTCAAATTTCTTTTATTCACCCCAGAAATCCTAGTTTAACATGTTCAGTGCGATGAGTGCCGAGCGGTGTCCAGTTATATATACAGCGGACACCGATCATTAATAACAATTGGTGTTAAAGTATCAGCTAATAATTCAATTCATGCATTTTTCCGCTACAGTGTGTTGTTGTTGATGAGTTTTGCTCAGGTTTTGGTGGTGATTGTTTGTAGTTTTGTGTGTTTTTGTAATAGTAAATGAAATCCAGGACCTTCAAAAAATAAAAAACGAAAAGGTGACAGTGATTACATAGATGTAAACAACCTAATTGTTAGTGAGATCAACTAACTGTATCATGACGGTATTCTGATGCAGCTTATGATGATGTTTTGAAGATGTTGGTGATGGTGATTATATCCCAGAAACTGAGGATGATTATTGTGCAAAATATACTTGTTATCTTGCAGTGTTACCTTTTAATTTTATTTTGTTTAAATTCAGATATTTCACTAATGTTTATTCTAAAAAAAATACAGTGGAACCTCTCAAATCCGAACTAACACTTAAAACGAAACATCGGTCAAATTGACCGATCGGTAATTTTACTATGTAATAGTGGCTAAACTGCTTGACCTTGACGGCTTTCATCCCCAGTACCTTCCCCCCAAACCCCTCTCCGTAATATTTGTTCATTTCCAACTAATTGGCGCGACGTTGTCGTACGTATTAGACGCATTTCATGAATACAGTCTGTCAGATTTACCGCGTGTTTCGCTTACCGGCTGGCAATCGTCGGTCAAATATACCTTGTATTATACCTGTATATATACCTTGTATAGTCGGTAAAAGGCTGTGGTAAAACGCAACAAACAAAAGAACACCTGCTAGAAATAAAATAACATCTATATTACCCGCTATGAGACCACCAGCTCTGGCCTTGGGCAACAATCCTATACGGATTTTTTCCCGAGACCAGAGCTGGTCATCTTGGAGTATAGAGAACTTTTCTGTCACATGATCTTTGCGTAATAAATATGATTTGTCATAAAGTGTTGTAAAACATCATTTGTTACTCTCGAGATTGCCAAGTGATACATAAAAACAACAATAAACACACTAAACAGTAATAAAACACAGTGACGGTCAAATTTACCTTATGTTTCTCTTAGCGTTTTAAAAATTATGTTTCGTTATAAGTGCTAATAAATATAAATAATATTAAATAAAATTAAAAAAAATACTAATAGAAATAATATTACACACTTATTTTGTTACTGTATTCGTGGTAAATGAGGGAGACGTAGCCATTGGGGTTATACAGGCTGAGTGAATTAGTGTTTGAAAGGGCAGTGACCTTGGAGGAAAGATGTAAGTCCCGTGACATGCCATTGTTGCTAGACGAGTGTGTGCTACAAATAAATCACTTTCCACCAGCCACCCCTACTGGGATACATATCACACCTGTCTATTTACTGTCTAGTGAGCATTCACCTGCTGATTAGTGCATATCGATAACAGCCAAACGACGTGATTTTCATGCGGCGCTGGATTGGAATTGCGTCCTCGTGAAGATTTTCTTCACCGCGACAGTTAAAGATAAAAGACTTGAGTCTTTTGAAAATATGCTGATGCTTATTTTCAATCTTGTACAGCAGTTTTTGTATTAAACCTTGAAAAATAAATTTGTGTAAGTAAATCAATTTTTCTTTTAATTTTCAGCTAATTCATTTTTTTGTTTTCCCGAGAGCGTGTTCGGATTTGCCAGGATTTTGGATTTCCGTGATTCAGATTTGAGGGGTTCCAGAGTATATGTCTTTGTAGCAATTGATAAACGTAAGGACGCCCATGGGCGCTCGCAGCATTCGTTACCAAAACTCTTAAAATTTCTTGCTGGGGGCTGTGGACACACATAGGCGTCCATACATAGTTTATATAGGTATATATATTGACTATATTTTAAAAAGATCTGGTACAAATAAGCTTAATTTTAAACGTCTTTCAAAAATAATGAATCAGCTCTTGGGGAAAGGATTGCAAATTTTTTTAACGTGTTAAATATTTTGGGAAGATCTCCTAATTGACTGTTACAAAAATCCAATTGACTTTGTGTAAAATAACACTTAACTCCAATACAAATTGAGCAGTAGAAATCATGAACTAGCATTTCATTTAGAGTATTTGATAGCAGATGAATGAACAAGGATCAGCTAAACTGTCTCCATCTCTTTACAGAAAGTGTTATAAAAGTCACTGCCTAAAAATCCTGTTTTAGCGTCACTATATGCATATTGCTTTCATGTGTGACCGTTTAATTTTCGGATAATTTTTTTACTTATAGACTTATTTGACACTTGAATTTAGCACTTTGAAAATTATATTAGAAGATACATTACTAGTAAAACTTCTAATATTGTTTACCTGTTGGATCATCGTTGTGAGCGACCAACACAATGAGGTCACTCCTTGCTGGTCTTTTTTCACTGTAACATGAAAGAGTTTAGTTAAATTATTTATTAGGAATATTTACTCATAATAATAATAATAATAATAATAATAATAATAAAGGAATAGGGACTGATATAGCACAAAAGTGATACTAGCGTGAAAATTGAGCTTTAGGCACTTTAAGGCATTGCCATTTTGCTTTGATGAACCTTTTGATATTTAGTTGACTGTAGTGTTTTCTACAATGGACCTTTAGTTTGATAAAAATTATAATTTTTTCACATATGGAGAAATGCTTAGGCAAAAATCCTAGAAAAAATGAACCATGTATGAAACAACCTCTGAAGACAAACACTGAGGATGGATCTATTCATTTAAATATACTTGGAAGCCAAGAAGATCCTAGCCCTTATCAGACCATTTCAGTCTTGTCTTGCGTCCAATCAGATCACAGTATCTGTTTCATGAACCACTCGCTCATTTCCTTTTCCAAAGAACCATCCAGTGTGATTTCATTCCTAGCATTCCCATTCGAGGTATCATACTTTAAACACACAACAGCCTTTGCTGATTCAGGCAGCAAACACCAGTGGAACATTAGTGTTCAATCATAGATTTTTCTTTACAACAAGCAGGTAAGAATGTGTAAACAATCAATGGCGAAATCCTTACAGATTACGAGTATACATTTAAACAACATTTATTTACTTTTCAAAATCCATTGGTAAATACAGTACAGTAAAATTCTTCAAATACCCCCGTCGCAGCAGACCTGCGTACTCAGCGAATTTCCAAATCAACAATATAATAATAAAAATATTTGACAAGTTTTATAAAAATCTGTCCATAAACATGAGAATTATTTGCCTATTCTCCATAAGATTAACATGAGAAAGAGTGTGCAGGTTTGCTGCTGTGAGGAACACTGAGAGCAGGCATTTATACCATCAAAAATTTTTATTTTTAACATTTATACAAACTTTCATCAACATCCGTTCATAAATAAAGGGGTTTGCCTATTCTCCATATGATTAACATGGGAAAAGAGTATGCAGGTTTGCTGCCATGGTAAACACATAAACCATGATTTTTAAGCATAAATGGATGAACCTCAACCACATGAAGCTAAATATAAAGTTTTATCCAAAAGTATTAGTTAATAAGTGAAATATTAATTTTTCCTTATCCTCCATAAGATTAACATTGGAGCCCCACAATACAACGTACTGTGTTTAGATTTTTTAATATCTCGGTAACCGTTAGAGATAGAGAAAAACTTTAAGGAACTTAATTGTGTAGTTTTTTAAGCTGATTCCAATGGTGAAATATAAAATGAAAAATGTTTAAAAATTACATGTGAAAAACGCAAAAAACCCCATTTTGGGGTACAAAACTCCCCCAAACTACCTGTTCCTATTGACCGATATGTCTGGTTTACGAACTCGTCCGAGCATTTGTAGGAATACACGTCTCTACCAAATTTGGTCTCGATCGGACCATTTTTACGAGAGTTATCGTGCTAACAGACACATATATATATATACATATATATATATACATATATATATAAAAATTTTAACGACTATTGTTTTTGGACTCTGGGCACCTAAAGACGAAAAAATAACATGGTCCCGGGCTTAAGTCTTACCATGAGACCTACGGTAATAGCTTCTTCCCTATGGGAAATTCACTAAAATTAGAAATTTTTAAAAACTACATGTGAAAAACGTAAAAAACCCCATTTTGGGGTACAAAACCCCCCCAAACTACCCGTTCCCATTGACCGATATGTCTGGTTAACGAACTCGTCCGAGCACTTGTAGGAATACACGTCTCTACCAAATTTGGTCTTGATTGGACCATTTTTACGAGAGTTATCGTGCTAACAGACACACATATATATATATATATATATATATATATACATATATATATATATAAAAATTTTAACGACTATTGTTTTTGGACTCTGGGCACCTAAAGAAGAAAAAATAACATGGTCCCGGGCTTAAGTCTCGCCATGAGACCTACGGTAATAGCTTCTTCCCTATGGGAAATTCGCTAAAAAACTATGATTTTTAAGCATAAATGGGAAGATCTCAACCACATGAAGCTAAATATCAAGTTTTATCCAAAAATATTCATTAATATGGGAAATATTAATTTTTCCCTATCCTCCATAAGATTAACATTGGAGCCTCACAATACAACGTACTGTGTTTAGTTTTTTTAATATCTCAGTAACCGTTGGAGATAGAGAAAAACTTTAAGGAACTTAATTGTGTAGTTTTTTAAGCTGATTCCAATGGTGAAATATAAAATTAGAAATTTTTAAAAACTACATGTGAAAAACGTAAAAAACCCCATTTTGGGGTACAAAACCCCCCCAAACTACCCGTTCCCATTGACCGATATGTCTGGTTAACGAACTCGTCCGAGCACTTGTAGGAATACACGTCTCTACCAAATTTGGTCTTGATTGGACCATTTTTACGAGAGTTATCGTGCTAACAGACACACATATATATATATATATATATATATTTATCTTTAAATAAGTCAACCGAGTACCCTTAGTAAACATTTTAATTATTTCTTCGACATGTTTCGGGAATCATCCCATCTTCAAGAAGTACAAAAATGTTTAACCTAATTTGATAATCTTAATTTATAAATGTAAATAAATGTCATATGATAATTTAAATTTCACTGTATTCAAATTGGTGGAGTGTGATAGCATGTATTATTTCTTCCTTGTATAATTTTTTCATATATTGGATTGTTTGTTTCAATTTGTGAAGTGTTTAGTATATTATTTTTGTCAATTTGATAGTGAGTATAAATTAGGTTAAACATTTTTGTACTTCTTGAAGATGGGATGATTCCCGAAACATGTCGAAGAAATAATTAAAATGTTTACTAAGGGTACTCGGTTGACTTATTTAAAGATAATTATATTAGTAGCCCTACTTGATGAACTAAATAGTGAAATATATATATAAAAATTTTAACGACTATTGTTTTTGGACTCTGGGCACCTAAAGAAGAAAAAAATAACATGGTCCCGGGCTTAAGTCTCGCCATGAGACCTACGGTAATAGCTTCTTCCCTATGGGAAATTCGCTAAAAGTTAGGGATTTTCATTATATACATTTATAGCTAGCAGTAAGCCCATCTTTTGTACGGTTTGTAGGATTTAGTTTAAAGAAGAAAGATTATCATACCAAAAAGTAAACCTGAAATCCTAAACAAATCATTACAAAGAAAAAAAAGCAATATCCAGTTTTATTATTTAGCATTAATTTACAATTAAATAGATTAGAACATTTATACCACTATACATTAAAATAACATTTTATTTTATATGGGTTTAAAATCAATGGCCAATATAAACTAACTAATATTGATTTGAAAGCTATTAGTTTTTATTTCTATTAAATCTTTAAACTACAAAGACAGCAGATAATTAACAGTAAGTTATTCATTGAATACTGAATCAAAATGCAAGTAGTATCGCGTAAAAGTGGGTTTTTAAATGCTTGTTATTTACTTTTCAAGGGGTGGGGGGCTTTTAGCAAATTTCCCATAGGGAAGAAGCTATTACCGTAGGTCTCATGGCGAGACTTAAGCCCGGGACCATGTTATTTTTTCTTCTTTAGGTCCCCAGAGTCCAAAAACAATAGTCGTTAAAATTTTTATATATATGTGTCTGTGAACACGATAACTCTCGTAAAAATGTTCCGATCAAGACCAAATTTGGTAGAGACGTGTATTCCTACAAGTGCTCGGACGAGTTCGTAAACCAGACATATCGGTCAATGGGAACGGGTAGTTTGGGGGGGTTTTGTACCCCAAAATGGGGTTTTTTGCGTTTTTCACATGTAGTTTTTAAAAATTTCTAATTTTATATTTCACCATTGGAATCAGCTTAAAAAACTACACAATTAAGTTCCTTAAAGTTTTTCTCTATCTCCAACGGTTACCGAGATATTAAAAAAACTAAACACAGTACGTTGTATTGTGGGGCTCCAATGTTAATCTTATGGAGGATAGGGAAAAATTAATATTTCCCATATTAATGAATATTTTTGGATAAAACTTGATATTTAGCTTCATGTGGTTGAGATCTACCCATTTATGCTTAAAAATCATAGTTTATGTGTTTATCATGGCAGCAAACCTGCATACTTTTTTTCCATAATTATCATATAGTGAATAGGCAAACTCCTTTATTTATGGACAGATGTTGATGAAAGTTGGTATAAATGTTAAGATAAAAATTATTTATGGTAGAAATGTCAAATTCCAGTGTGCCTCACAGCAGCAAACCTGCACACTCTTTGCCATGTTAATCTTATGGAGAATAGGCAAATAATTTTCGTGTTTATGGACAGATTTTGATAAAACTTGTCATATATTATTATTATTATATTATTGATTTGGAAATTCGCTGAGTACGCAGGTCTGCTGCGACGGGGGTATTTTAAGCATTTACCAACCTTCTCTGGAATGTAGAGAATACATGAAATAAGTTTCATTGTAATCAGTTCTCCCGTTTTTTTCGGAGAAGACGGCGTAAAATATCTCCTGGAGCGTCACAGACAAAAATTGAGATAAGACCGGTTTCGGCTTCTCTAATGCACGAAAAGTAAAAATAACTAAAAAATGAATAATTTTGAGAAATGTACAGACAAAACTCTAATTTTATTTATATAGATTAGAATAATTGTTCCACAGCTTCTTCTCAATTAGTTTTAATACAGACTCAAGCTATTCTGAACAATATTTCTTTGTTGGAAAGATATTTTAAAGCCTCACTTACTAACTCAAATGTACACATACAACATCATAACTGATTCGGTCGATACAGAATGCCCTCATTGGTCATAAATTGTGACTTGATTATGGCGATTAATTACGGGTGTGGCATTGAAGGCGCAGACAATCGCTCAATAGTTTGTGTGTTGAATTTGCTTTAAAATTTATAAAACTCACCCTAGGATAGTCTCGGTTAAGCAAAACTCGGTTAAGAGAGACTCTACTGTATTGTGTTTACCCACCATCACTGCCAGTTGCCGCTCTGTCTGCCGCATCTCTGTCAAGAATGTTCAGAACTAGTATAGATACCTGTGTCAAGTATACTGTACCCCTAGTTGTAACTTACTAGTGCCCTAAACCAAAGGAGACAACTAAAATCATCCTAATTTACAAGAAATTTAATAAAAACAAACCTTGGCTTATCTCCAAATTGATCTTTGAATTGATCTAATGTTTGATCCAATTCATCTTGAGTGACAAGGTATCCACGGTCATGGCACAGCTGTAACAATCAAGATCTAAATGAATCATGTAAATTACTCTTCACACACACAAATGACTGGGACTGTGGCGTATCCTGCAATACAGCTACTTGGAGGTTACAAATTGTGGATAGTTGTGAGGGATGGTCGGTGGATGTAGTGTTCTCCTGAGTAGATTGACGTCCGCACTATTGAATACTACGTTAATCCACAAAGACCATCTTCATAATTAGACCAGTTTGTAATTCAGTGGCAACAGTGGTTTGGATCCCACATCAAACTGTGGTCCCTTAGATGCCATTGGCCATTGGATTATTAATTAACAGTCCTGTCTAAGAAACATGTCAGGCTTAGTTAGTAACAATACTAAAAGATCGCACCACTACCAACCTACACTCATTCCTCATTTACACTTGGATTAAAATACCTTCCTGGGTATAAAGTATATATATATATATATATATATATATATATATATATATATATATGTATGTATATATAGCTGTTTTGTACTCATTACTATACATTTTATAAATTTTTATACTTTTTTACTAATTATATTTGACTACTAAAACACATTAAATCTACGTTGAGGACGCTCTACTAGGTGCAGGCTCAATTCAAGAAGCTGCGTAAATGGATCTCAAACGATAAAAGAATTTTTGATGACCTACCAGATGCACATTGTGCTACTACAGACTTACTTGATCAACATTTTGTTGTAATTTTGGGTTTGAAATGGAATCCTAAATCAGATTAATTTTCCTACTCAATTGAGAAACCTTCAACAACATTCACAAATAAATCTGTTCTGTCTACTATTGCCAGAATCTATGATGTTACAGGTATACTAGCTCTTATTACTTTGTGGGCAAAGGCGCTGATGCAACACATGTGGGCATTAGGTTAAGAATGGGATGTACCCCTTCCATCTAAAATCACTTGTCGATGGTCAAAATTCATTGAAGAACTTCATTTAATCGAATATCTAAGAATCCCTAGGTATATAGCGTTAGACAATGCTGTGTAAAGATACAGTTACATGGCTTTGCTGATGCTAGGGAATTAGGTTATACTGCTTATGTTTATGTCCAAATTGAACATGCACAAGGAAATATCACAGAGAATCTATTGATTGCTAAATCCAAATTAGCGCCCGCTCAATCGCATAACCATCCTGAGATTAGAACTATGTGGTGCTCACATCCTAGCAAATTTAATCAATTACTGAGCTACAGTATACAGTTATAAGATAAATTTCACATTGACTGTGAAATACACTCTGTGTGGAGTGACTCCACAATATCATTATCATGGATTCGTACCCCTCCATAGGCAGACACTCTTGTCGTAAATCAAGTAGCCCACATTCAGGAGTTAACCCCTTTTGGCATATGGAAACATATCTCCACTCATAATAATTTCGCTGATGCTGCCTCTCGAGGACTGACAACTTCCAACATTAAAAATAACAGCTTATGGTGGTTTGGATCTCATTGGCTACAACTACCTCCCTCCGCTTGGCCTCCTTCCCGCTTCTCCATCTTGGGAGAAGATCTACGTGAAGTAAAGTCTACTTCTATTAAACTTTTGTCAATAGATGGAATCATTGAGTCTAATTTTGATTTCATCAGTAATCCCAGTAATCATTATCTCGTGAAGAATTAGAATAATCTGAGAAATGTATTTGTAGGATAGTACAAGCAGACTTTCCCTCAAGAGATCGATCTTCTTACAAGGAAGAGACCTTGTCCTAAACGATTTCAGCGATTGTTTCCATTCTGATGATAATGGTACTATCCGAATTGGAGGACGTCAGAATCATTCTAATCTTGCAAATGCCGACAAACACCTAAGAATCACTCTGTAGAAGTCTACCTGTTAATTGATCATTATCATAAAATACATCTGTATACAGGATCTCATAAAATACATCTTATGCAGTTATGCATGCAGATCTCAGCAGCTGCAAGGTTTACTTCAAGAAAAGTTCTGGATTCTTGCGCACAAAGTGAAATCAGATTCCGTTTGTTTAAGTGCACACAATGTTTTTGTGCAAAACCCAAACTAACAAGCACCGAGGATGGGTGATTTCCTCTCTGATCGAGTAATACCTTCACGTTTTTTAAACGTATCTGTAGTAGGTGTTATGCTTAGCCATTCACTATAACATTTTTCAGACTTCGCAGAGCTTAATCTCTGAAAGTCTATATCTGTCTCTTCATATATCTCACCACTAAGGCTATATACAGTGCAACTTGGTTATTGCGGCGTCAGCCATAACGTCAACTCGGATATAACGTCATTTATTTTTAGGTCCCGCCAAACTATATGTATTTACATAGGAAAAAACCTCGGATATATTGTCAGTAAATTCTCACACCTCGTATATAACGTCAAGAAAATCGGACCGAGATGAAGGCAACATATAGCTAAATAGAGAAAGTTCGGTCCGTGGTGCAACGTGAGGGCTGCGGCTATTGTTTAGCTACATTCTATTTTTAGAAACAGCATTTTATTGCTGTCCTACCGCTAACCACCCCAACCCCCTCCCCTACTCTATATCTGCTGTCGCCGGTCATCAAGGTCAGTGTCAGTGACTCACGTTGCATCAAAGCACTGTGATGCCGTTCGTACATACCTACAGTTCGTGTAGATATCGTTAGTTCAGTCTTGTACAGTTTGTTTTTCGTTATTTTAATTTCGAACACAGTATTGAAAAATAATAGCAAGTATTAAGAGAAAGGTTTTGCTGAAGAAAAGGTGTGAGTTATAAGAGCGTGTGAGGAGGGACGTAAGATAGCAGACGTGTGTTCGGGCTTGTTTTTTAAATCGAACCAACAGTTGAATTCACCAAGCCGAACTCGTCAGCGTAGCGCGTTAGCCGGCTCGGACAATCAGTGTCTAGGAGTAGAAAGCGCTTATTTGGTTATAGACCTGCCCGGTGGCAGGCTCGTGTACTACGAGAGCAGTTTCGGTTGTTTGCCCCCAGAGGGCAAGACGGTCTCATAGGCGAATTGTGTCGAACAAGTACACGAAGCTCACGACAGATTAATAATGGAAACATTTTCCAAAAGACTAAATTGGTCCAACATCCAAATCCCTTTGGGATTGTATTTCAGACCGTGGTCGTTTAGATGTGGGACGTGAAGATCTAAAAAATTCTATTTACAATCCTGCTTTTCACCACCACACCCAAAATTTTGTAAGCTTCTGAATAGGCACACCAGTTGTTTTCAAAATATAAATTTCAATCTCAATCAAACCTGAAATAAACAAGCAATTCAAAAATTGGTAGGTAAATTAAATTTTTTAAGACTCCGATTTAGATTAAGATGACAACCTTGCAGTGAAAATATCAAGAGAATCTTAAAACAGCAAAAAAGTAGGAAGGGCCCATCTTTCCTATCCAGAAAATATCACTTCAAGAACCTCTTTATAGATTATTGATTACAAATCGTCTGAGGAATGACATATGGAGATACTAAAGGTACGTGGGGATGAGAATCATTCCAGTTATTATTATGTTAATTCATAATCACTCGACCCAAACGGCCTGAAGGTAGTAGCTTACGAATCTTAAGAGTAGTATACTATGGAGAACCGGGCGAAGCCATTTCATAACCTCGACAATACTGTGTTTTATAGATAAGTCCTTATTATTTATCAATCGACTTTGAGTTTATCCGTCAATAAGACATTACTAAAACAAAACTTAAAAGTAAAATATGAAAGTATGATAATATTTAGTAACTAAGACCTTCATTGATATGTAACCTTAGGTAGAGGTTAAGATAAACAAACCTGCATCACAGTTTTCCTTATCCTCCATAGCTTGTAAGTTTCAGCTTCGTCATCCATTCTCCACTAATATCTATTGTAATTAAAAAAATAATTAAATAAAATTGAGGACTGTAAACTGTAAAGCAATACAAAATGATACTCTATTTGGGGCTATTTAGCTCCTGACATTCCTTGTTCCTTCCTTCTAACCTAACTCTGAAATCTGAGAAAAATAATTAAATTTATTTCTCTCAGTGCCTTATTTATGGCGAACTTAAATTTCATGAAGTGTCGCTGTTCACTTTGTTTTCCGTGGTTGTCCTTAGTTTAATTTGTATACATTTTATTTTCTTTCTTCTTTTTTACGCCTGCAAGTGGCCTTAATATATTTATACTGTGAAGACAACGATTGTAAATTTTTCACCGAGGAATAGGGAGGGTTTGTAGATCGATCATCAACATCTGGGTGATTTCGAAGTGACGTCATCTTCAACTGCTAAAATGCATATTACACATTGTCAAAGTTAAAGTTTAACATAAAATAATTCACTCCAATATAAAATATTGTTTATCAAGTGCAGTAAATTGTTTTAATTGATTCTGGTCTCAATTTCCATGAACACATTGAGGGAATATCCAGGAGGCTGTCAGAATTCCTTCGTACTCCTCAGGCTTGCTTATTTTTCGAATCTTGAAATCGTCCTCACTCCTTATGGATGTTTTTTCCTATTTTTGCTTATGGAGTTGTGATTTGGGGCCATGCCAGTTCAAAAACACAAGCCATTTTCTAAGCCCAAAAGAAGGCATTTCGAATTATCTTTGTCCTCCGCCCAACAGTATCATGTAGAGGCTTTTTCAGGGACAACATCTTAACGTTCCCGTCAATCTAAATTTTCAACTGCTTGGATATTTCTTAAAGAATAACCCAGATCTCTTTCCAAAAACAATCTCCTTCAAGATCCAACATACGAAATCTTAATATCCTATCCGTTCCTGAGCACAGAACTATGTTTTTCCAGCATCTAAGATTGTTTTCTTCGATCAAGCTCTTTCATCAGCTCCCAAATGTTGCCCTAAAAAATGAGACAAAATTTAATATATTTAAGAGAAAACTTAAAGCCCTACTAGATAGGAATGTTCTGGTAGAGAATGTTAATTTTTTATTTTTTTTTCTTCTTTGCCACTTGGGCGGCCTGAAATTGTATTCAAGAATCCTCGTTGTTCACTATTTTTGTGGTTGTCCGATATTACAGTTTTTTTTCTTTCCTTTTTTCAGCCACGCATTTGTTGGAGTTGGATTGTGCTGAAAAGGTATAGGATAGTTAGTCACAAAACATATATATCATTGATGTGTCCTATTTATGTAAGTTAGTAAAAAGATAGGATTGTTTTAGGATCTAAGGTTCATGGATTATATATGAGGGAAGGTCAGGAGATCTTCTCTGCCAGGGGCCGACCAGGCAATGTCCTAACCCGAAAAAGGTAGGCCACGGATGGAAGAACCCAAGGATTGGAAAAACATAAATGTATTTTGGTGTGTTGTGTTTAAATTTTTCTTTTGATTGATTACAAGAATTTAATCAGTTCCATGTATATTTCAAGGTCTATTGTGCTCACTATTTCCTTTAAACTCAATACGAAGTTTTGGCTCATTTTTTTAGTTTTTATTAAACATTTCTCCCTTTCATGATAATATTTTGGACATTCTATGAAAACATGGTCCAATGTCTCGTTTGCTCCTACTGTGCAATTCAGGCACAAAGGAGTAAAGTAGCATTTTATTCTGTGTAGGCAATTATTAACGTTAGCATGTCCAAACCTTATTCTACAGATTGATATAATGTCATTTCTTCTTAACTTGGATCCTTTGAACCATGGGGTTTTTGTAAAAGTTTTGTTTGGGCTTTTATACCATTGGGCTTTTCTAGTAGCCATAAGCTTGTTTGTCATGGTGACTATATTTCTCCTACTCTGATAAGATTTGAAATCAGATAGTGATAGGTAAAAGTCTCGTGTGATTGTTCCACAGCTTTCCACAGAAACTTTAGCAAGCATGTCAACAATTTCGTTACCTCCTATTCCAACATGCCCAGGAATCCATTGGAAGATGTATCTGTTTGTGTTATTTTGTTGTGTTATTTTTAATAGGTTTAGAATCATTCCTGTATCAACAGAAATGCCGTGCACGGCCTGATCAATTTCTGTTATTATCGATTGGCAGTCTGTACATATCAGAATGTTTACTATAACTATAGATGATAGAAGAACTATAAACAATGATATAAACTTTTTTTTCTTTCTTTTTTTTGGCTAAGGTCTTAAAAGACCATGCAGCCTCGCAGTTCTCTATTTTGTGGTTGCTTCAAAAATTATAAGAATTCCACGTAAGAAAGACGTGTTCTACATAAGACAATTGTATCATGTCTATTTAATTGCTTATTGGAAAACCAAGGCTTAGTTTGGAAACAATTTTGAATTTTTCTGTGCCACAGTCCTTTAGGGGAGTTATTTATCTCCTCATTGTAGGTAAAAATAGCTTCTTTTTTCTGGAATTTAACAAAATCCTCAATTGGAATGGGAATGTCATCAACAGATTCTCCATCCTGAGTTGCTCCTTTCGCTAATTTGTCAACAACCTCATTGGGTTTAATTCCAATGTGAGAGGGAATCCAGTGGAAAGTGAAATGCTTGTTTTTATTACTTAAGTTTAATTCAAAATCCTCAGAAAAAGGTCATTATGTTGGTCTTTGGATTTTATATTTTCTATTGCTTTAACAGAAGATTGGGAATCAGTGAAAATAACTGTCAGTCTCTTGCAGTTCATTGCAAAAAGTTATACTTTTATAAATTGCATACAGTTCAGCTGTATAAATTGAAACTATTTGTGATAGCTTGTATTTTTTGGAAATATTAAGTTGGGGGATATAAAAGGCTGATCCTACCCCCATCAGTTGTTTTGGATCCATCTGTATAAACAATTAAACTGTTTTTATATGTTAGGTTTATGTTAGAATAATGGATTTGCTTAAAAATTGATTCATTGTATTCCTTTTACTTTCTCCCCTTATACATAGTACATGGAGAAAGTATTGTTTTCGTCAAAAATTTCGAATTTGAGTTGAGGGTGGATATATCCGTTTTAGGGTCCCCTGAATCCAAAAAAGTGGGTTTTGGCGTGATGTCTGTCCGTCCGTGTGTGTGTGTGTGTGTGTCTGGATGTGTACAGTGCCACAGCCTACCCCGTTGGTCCGTTTTAGATGAAATTTGGTGTGTATATGTAAAGTTACTGTATCTCCAGGCGTTTTTTTCATTTTTTTAAATTTTTGATTTTTAAGGGTAGTTTACCCCTAAAAACCCTTAAAAAACGTGAAAAATCAAATTTTCTCAAAAACGGCTCTAACGATTTTGATTAAAATTTGATAGTTTATAGTGCACAGAGTACTAAATAATTTGACACCACCCGCATGTCTGTAAAAATGACGGTTCAAAAGTTATGAACTTTTAAATGTCGAAAAAATCTAATTTTTAAATTTTCAGCGAAAACAATAGAAGTTAAGTATAACTTGACTGGTACCATTGAAACCAGCTTAAAAAACTAAACAAAGTAGTATTTTGAATTATTTGTCTACGACTAACGGTTCCAGAGAAAAGTTAAATTTACTGTCCAAGATAAACGCAGTACGTTGTCTGAAAGCGCCCAATGTTATTCTTATGGAGAATATAAAAAAATCTATTTCTTCCTTACTTTCCAACAGTTTTCCATGAAACTTGGTATGAAGTGTAAGGTCAAATTACCGAACAAAACCAGCTCAAAAAAGCTCGGTATTACCGGGGGGGGGGGTTCCCCAATACAATTTGAACAATAAATTATTAAATGATATTTAGAATAACTTTGTAGAACATGATAGTTTTATTACAGATTGTCCTTTTTAAATTTACTTAAGGGAGAAAGTATGTGTCAGTCCACTGGTACCGTTTATTTATTCAGTAACAAGTTCTCTTGATTTGCAACACAGGTGTAGTTGTAGTCCTCAAATTCTATAGGTTTATTTAAGTAACTTATGTATATGTAAGGTGGAATTTCAGTGAAGTTAAACAATGTATTATTAATGATTTTTTGGTGCTTAAAACATAGTTTGGTAAATTTGTCCTCTGCCAATATTGATGGTTGTTTGTAAGAAAAGTAAGATGTAATATGAGGTGATTTGCAGGGTGTGATGGGTCTGTTATAACCTTATAAATTAGTTTATCCGTCATTAATTTTCTTCTAGTTTTTAGAGGAAGCATAGCAGTCTCTGAATGGAGTGATAGGGGTGGGTTTATGTGCACCAACAGCAATTCTCAAGGCCTGATTTTGGATAATGTCAAGTTTATTTAATGTTATTTGTGAAACATGAGCAAAAAGAAAGATTGCATAATCTATCTTCGGGCGTATCAGTCCCTTGTATACACTAAGAATGAAATCAGGGTGTGCACCTCTATGTACACAACTCAAACTTTCAAAATATTTAAGTCTTTTAGGCACCTTTGATGTAATTTTAATGATATAAACTTTCTATTTATAAACACCTATAATCTACAAAGGAGAAGATTGCTATGTACACAGAGGAAACCAAGATAGTAGAAGGATTAGGCGCTGCCTTATATATCCCTAGTCAGGATGTTAAACTTAAATACAAATGCTCTCAGAAATAGCCAGATCGTCATTTGCTCTGATTGTCAATCTGTCAAAAACTTCATAAGGAATGCTATTCATAGCAGAACAGACAACAAAGATTTTTTTATTGAACATAATGAAATAAATGTTACAAAATAATAAAAATGAATATTAACTTCAATAGATCCCTGATGGCCACGCTGAAATCAGGGAAATTGAACAAAAAACAGACCAACTTGCCAAAGTCGCCACTAAGAAAATTAAAATAAATCAAGAAATTTAAAGTTAAGTTTTAGTTTATTTTTATCGTGAACTATGACTTTATATATACCTCTATTTTCCTCCTTGCAATATTGGACTTGGCTAGGTTTTAGCAAATTTCCCATAGGGAAGAAGCTGTTACCGTAGGTCTCATGGTGAAACTTAAGCCCGGGACCATGTTATTTTTTCTTCTTTAGGTGCCCAGAGACCAAAAACAATAGTCGTTAAAATTTTTTGTTGATGAAAGTTGGTATAAATGCTAAGATAAAATTATTTATAGTAGAAATGCCTTATTTCAGTGTTCCTCACAGCAGCAAACCTGCATACTCTTTGCCATGAATCTTATGGAGAATAGGCAAATAATTTTCATGTTTATAGACAGATTTTTTTAAAACTTGTCATATATTATTTTTATATTATTGATTTGGAAATTCGCTGAGTACGCAGGTCTGCCGCGACGGGGGTATTTTGTAATTGTATTCTGTGTTTAACTGTGCAAATTTGTGTTTACCTAGCACGCTTTCATTATTTTCGTCAAGAGATGGTTGGTTGGTTTCGTCGTTGAGAGGTGTAATATCATTGAGGCTACAGCAGCCTCAGTCCCCATTTGACCTACTGTGCTAGACACATTGAATATATTTACATAGCTTACATTTACATGCAATTAATTTACTTCCCTGTGGGGAATAGGTTAGATTAAGGTTACGAGAAATACACTGATGTGTATTTCTCGTCCTCACATAATAAAAATGAATATTAACTTCAATAGATCCCTGATGGCCACGCTGAAATCAGGGAAATTGAACAAAAAACAGACCAACTTGCCAAAGTCGCCACTAAGAAAATTAAAATAAATCAAGAAATTTAAAGTTAAGTTTTAGTTTATTTTTTATCGTGAACTATGACTTTATATATACCTCTATTTTCCTCCTTGCAATATTGGACTTGGCTAGGTTTTAGCAAATTTCCCATAGGGAAGAAGCTGTTACCGTAGGTCTCATGGTGAAACTTAAGCCCGGGACCATGTTATTTTTTCTTCTTTAGGTGCCCAGAGACCAAAAACAATAGTCGTTAAAATTTTTTGTTGATGAAAGTTGGTATAAATGCTAAGATAAAATTATTTATAGTAGAAATGCCTTATTTCAGTGTTCCTCACAGCAGCAAACCTGCATACTCTTTGCCATGAATCTTATGGAGAATAGGCAAATAATTTTCATGTTTATAGACAGATTTTTTTAAAACTTGTCATATATTATTTTTATATTATTGATTTGGAAATTCGCTGAGTACGCAGGTCTGCCGCGACGGGGGTATTTTGTAATTGTATTCTGTGTTTAACTGTGCAAATTTGTGTTTACCTAGCACGCTTTCATTATTTTCGTCAAGAGATGGTTGGTTGGTTTCGTCGTTGAGAGGTGTAATATCATTGAGGCTACAGCAGCCTCAGTCCCCATTTGACCTACTGTGCTAGACACATTGAATATATTTACATAGCTTACATTTACATGCAATTAATTTACTTCCCTGTGGGGAATAGGTTAGATTAAGGTTACGAGAAATACACTGATGTGTATTTCTCGTCCTCACCTCTCGAGGTGAGGGTCAGACCAACAAAACCGGTGCACACTAGTACAGTACAGAAATGTACAGAAATGTGTTTAACTCCAGATGCCAGAAATGACAAAATCTTTCAAATGTTATGATTATTGATCCTAACCTAATTGGGTAAACACTTTTTTCTTTTTTTAAAGATTTTTTATTCTGGATCAATGTTATGTGTAATGTGTAAAAAAATACAGTAATAAGAACAATTATTGGGTTTGCTTCTTTCGAAGACACCCTAAACTAATATTGGATCGGAATAATATAATAAATAACTTTGAACTGCATCTAAATATATAAAACAAAGTCGTGTTAGTTACACGCATTATAACTCGAGAACGACTGGATCGATTTTAATGATCTTTGATTTTTCGGATTCGTCTCTGCTCCGGTCACGCTTTAGGCATATTCAGTTTACATAAATTCAATTAGTTTTCATTTTATAGCGTTTTAATTTTCTAATGTTAACCTTATGGGGAATAAGTTTGTTTACAATTTATCTTTTTTTTAACTGAATGTTTTATTTACAATCTGTTTTTTTTAATACAAAACAATAAGTAAATATTATACAAGAACAAAATGAACATTAACGTGAATTTTCTTTTCTAGTGCCTGCCACTGCTGGCAGTAAAAAACGTTAGTCTATTTATAACAGAACAATGCTTCATGCTACTAAGTCCAAGCGGCAAGATGGAACGTCTTTTCAATCTATAGGTGAAAAATAGCATTGTCCAGCAAGTTAACAGCAAGATAATTTGGATGCTTTTCTAGTTTTTCAATGTACTTCTTTCTAATTTTGGCTATTTCTTCTTCAATAGTTGGGATTTGAAGGTCTTTGTGTAGGGTTTTGTTTGAAACAAACCAGGGAGCAATGATGATTTTTCTTAAAATTTTGGATTGGTATCTTTGTATAATATTAATATTAGATTTACATGCAGACCCCCATAGCTGTACACCGTATGTCCAAATTGGTTTCAAAATAGATTTATATATCAATAATTTGTTGTTCATGGTAAGTTTTGATTTACGTCCAAGAAGCCAATTTAGTTCCATTGTTTTTAAATTTAGTTGTTGTCTCTTCGTCCAAATATGTGTTTTCCACGTCAGTTTTCTGTCTAAATGTAAGCCTAAATACTTTACTTCTGTAGCGTGAGGAATTTGTGTATTGTTTAATATAACAGGGGGACAAGAATTTCGATTAAGTGTGAATGTAATGTGTGATGATTTTTCTTCATTAATTTTGATTCTCCATGTTCTAAACGAATTTGAAATGTTATTAAGACTCTCTTGTAAATTAACGAAGCCTGTACAGGATCTGAGTGAACGGCTAAAATATAGCTGTGTCATCAGCAAAAGTAGAAATTTGAGTGTTCTCATCTTCTGGCATGTCCGCTGTGTATAAAATGTACAAAAAAAGGTCCAAGAACACTTCCTTGAGGAATTCCTGATTCTATCCTCTGTCTCTCAGATACAACGTCTTGATATTTTATTTGAAAAGTGAAATCTGTGAGGTAAGATCGGAATAGAAGAAAAACAGAATGAGCGAGAAGTTTTTTAATATTATATAATAAGCCAACATGCCATACCTTATCAAAAGCTTGGCTAACATCCATGAAGGCTCCAGAACAAAACTGTTTGTTTTCCAAACATTGGCCTGTGACTTGATGAACTTGTTCCACCGTCCCATGTCCTTGTCTGAAACACACTGATGGCTTGGAAACACCAAATCTTCATCAATCAGCATCCTTAGCCGTATATAAAAAAGTTTTTCAAACAATTAGGACAAAATTGGCAAAAGACTAATAGGTCTGTATGAAGTCAAATAATGGGGAGGTTTACCAGGTTTTGGGATTAGTATGATGACGGCTCTTTTAAACTGAGAAGGTACATACTCCAGACGAAGCATGGCGTTAAATAAAAAGGTTAAAAACATAACTCCTCTTCTTGGCAGTTGTTTTAATATGTTCCCTGTTATTAAATCGTAACCAGGAGATTTATTAGGATTTAAACTTTTGTTTATTACGGATTGAATTTCAAGCGGTCTAAATTTATGTAAAGGAAGGTCAAGTTGTAGAGGAGAATCTAAAAATTCTTGTATTTCCTCCTCATCATTAGCCAAGCTAGGATTTGGTTTGAAAACATCAGTAAAATATTGAGAAAACTCCTCTGACTTCTCTTCATTGCTTTTTGCCCACCTTCCATCACATTTTAAAATTGGCAATATTGAAATTTTTGGTCGTTTCATCCTTCTTGTCGCTTTCCAAAGCGAGTAATCAGTGGCTTCTGATGCTGATAAAGATTGGGTATAGTTCTCAAACCACTGAATTTTTATTTTATATAAAAGCCTTTTTAAATTCTGAGCTGCTCTATTAAAATGTGCCTTATCATTTTGATTCCTGCTATTTTGCCATATCCTTCTTAGCCCCCTCTTTTCCGCTATTTTAGCGAATTTCCCATAGGGAAGAAGCTATTACCGTAGGTCTCATGGTGAGACTTAAGCCCGGGACCATGTTATTTTTTCTTCTTTAGGTGCCCAGAGTCAAAAAACAATAGTCGTTAAAATTTATATATATATATATATGTATATGTATATATATATGTATATATTAGCGAATTTCCCATAGGGAAGAAGCTATTACCGTAGGTCTCATGGTAAGACTTAAGCCCGGGACCATGTTATTTTTTCTTCTTTAGGTGCCCAGAGTCCAAAAACAACAGTCGTTAAAATTTATATATATATATATATATATATGTATATATATATGTATATTTTACTATTTATTTCATCAAACAGGGCTACTAATATTATTATATTGAAATAATTCGACCAAGTACCCTTATAAAACATTTTTATGGTAAAAATGTTTTATAAGGGTACTTGGTCGAATTATTTCAATATAATATATGTATATATATTATCTTTAAATAAGTCAACCGAGTACCCTTAGTAAACATTTTAATTATTTCTTCGACATGTTTTGGGAATCATGACGGTATTATTCATCATTGGTCATCATTCCACTAAGTACCCATGTATATATATGTCTGTGAACACAATATCTCTCGTAAAAATAGTCCAATAAAGACCAAATTTGGTAGAGATGTGTATTCCTACAAATGCTCGGACGAGTTCGTAAACCAGACATATTGGTCAATGGGAACGGGTAGTTTGGGAGGGTTTTGTACCCCAAAATGGGGTTTTTTGCGTTTTTCACATTTAATTTTTAAAAATTTCTAATTTTATATTTCACCATTGGAATCAGCTTAAAAAACTACACAATTAAGTTCCTTAAAGTTTTTCTCTATCTCCAACGGTTACCAAGATATAAAAAAATCTAAACACAGTACGTTGTATTTTGAGGCTCCAATGTTAATCTTATGGAGGATAGGGAAAAATTAATATTTCACTTATCAATGTACAGTATAACTCCAATTATCCGAACTCCGACTATCCGAATCGCCGATTATCCGAATCACTTTCAGAAAAAAATTTGTCCAAAAAAAGTCTAAGTACGCTATTATTCTTCCCCCCGCAAAGCAAGTGTTTGTGTGTAATATGTAAATACATTTTATTTATATTTAAAAAATGTGAAAATATGTTTCTTACATTTAATTCAATAAAAAAATAGTGCAATATCAAAACGTAGCTTTTTTTGTCTCTAATGGCAATCTTTTTAAAAAAAACTCCGATTATCCGAATGGGTCCCGGTCCCCATTAATTCGGATAATTGGAGTTCTAATGTATATTTTTGGATGAAACTTCATATTTAGCTTCATATGGTTCGAATTCATACCTTAATGCCAAAAAAATCATAGTTTTATGTGTTCCTCACAGCAGCAAACCTGCACATTCTTTCCCATGTTAATCTTATGGAGAATAATCAAATAATTCTCATGTTCATCAACCGATTTTGACCACTTGACTCGTCGTATATTATTATTATTATATTATTGATTTGGAAATTCGCTGAGTACGCAGGTCTGCTACGACGGGGGTATATATATATATATATATATATATATATGTGTCTGTGAACACGATAACTCTCGTAAAAATGGTCGAATCAAGACCAAATTTGGTAGAGACGTGTATTCCTACAAGTGCTCGGACGAGTTCGTAAACCAGACATATCGGTCAATGGAAATGAGTAGTTTGGGGGGGTTTTGTACCTTAAAATGGGGTTTTTTGCGTTTTTCACATGTAATTTTTGAAAATTTCTAATTTTATATTTCACCATTAGAATCAGCTTAAAAAACTACACAATTAAGTTCCTTAAAGTTTTTCTCTATCTCCAACGGCTACCGAGATATTAAAAAATCTAAACACAGTACGTTGTATTGTGGGGCTCCAATGTTAATCTTATGGAGGATAGGGAAAAATTAATATTTCCCATATTAATGAATATTTTTGGATAAAAATTGATATTTAGCTTCATGTGGTTGAGATCTATCCATTTATGCTTAAAAATCATAGTTTATGTGTTTATCATGGCAGCAAACCTGCATACTCTTTTCCCATATTAATTATATAGGGAATAGGCAAACTCCTTTATTTATGGACAGATGTTGATGAAAGTTGGTATAAATTTTAAAAATAAATGTTTTTGAAGGTATAAATGCCTACTCTTAGCGTTCCTCACAGCAGCAAACCTGCACACTCTTTCCCATGTTAATCTTATGGAGAATAATCAAATAATTCTCACGTTCATCAACAGATTTTGACCACTTGACTTGTCGTATATTATTATTATTATATTATTGATTTGGAAATTCGCTGAGTACGCAGGTCTGCTGCGACGGGGGTATTTCTCTTTATGTACATAGGGTAGCACAATCCCGCTTTGTTACAATTTAAATTTTGAAATACAGGTGTAGACGCAGTGACAGAACTTTGGACACAGGCTACAAAGTGATCTACAGCGTCTTCCAAATTGTCGACCGAACCTGCAATTTTAGCCTCTCATCTATTAAATTTCTAAATTGATCCCAATCAGTGTGTTTATTGCATAACGCAAAATTTGGTTGACTTTGAAAAATGTGTGTGCTTAAAGTTAGTATAACTGGCGAATGGTCAGATGATAAATCAAGACAAGATGCTATGATAGTATAGTTGGGATTAACTCTTTTTGAAATGAAAAAAACTAATAAGTCAGGAACTTTACGCATATCAGTGGGCCAATATGTCGGTTTGCTAGTTGAAATGTTTTCGTAGTGTTTATCTTTCATAACTCTCAATAGCTGTCTTGGTTATCCGTGGACGGATTTCGTTCACTAAGTACCGTTCGATTTGAAATTAAAATTACAATCTTTTTTGTATCTTGTAAAAATTTTATAAAGTTAATGGATTTTTTGTTATTTAATTAAAAAATATTTTTAACCACCGCCATTTTGAAAATATAAAAGCAAATTAAATGATACTTTCAGAATATATTTCACTTTGACCAATAAATATGTATGCAATGTTTGGTTTCTGTATCTTAAATAGTTCTTGATATATAACGTTTTTTGTAAAAAAATACAAAATGGAGGCTAGCGACTAAACGAAGGATTTTTCGACAAATGGCTATAGGTGATATTTTGTTTATTTTGTTGAGTGCTACCACCCTTTGCAGTTTTTCCCTGATTTTAATGAACACCCTATATATATATACTAACTAACATAGTCTCTGATCTAAGTCTAATCTATTGACCATTTCACTTACGGTAATAGTATAGACAACTATTGCAAAAGTAGACTTTACAAATCCTGGCCATGAAGCAGTTGGTGCCGTCTGCCACTAGTACCGTACGAGCGTGCGGTTGGCTTACAATACTATGGTCAAATGCTGCTTCTTAAAAATTGAAAAAAATCTTAATATTGTTTTTACTTGTAATGATTCTCAGGGTCTTTATTGATGACTATATCTGATCAGGAAAAAATAAAATATTACGACAGGTCTATTCAGTTCATATGTAAGACATGCTGAGGTGCAATTTTTAAGAGGAATGAGAGCCATGGGCGAGTGTGAATGGATGTACTGGTAATGTATCTTTGTTAGTAACAAAAACCAGCTAATTCGTTTGCCAGGATGCTTAACCTGCGATTAACTCGCTTTTCACTATTGCACTAATTACACTTTTTTGCACTAATTGCACTAAACTAAACAAAAATTCACTAATTTTTGTTTAGTTTAAAATTTTAATTTTAATACCTCTAGTAAAGCTGAAACATAAAATATTATACAATTTAACATTAGATATGATGTTATATATGTTATAGTGGTCCAAAAAGCTATGTTATGCTACTTTAGACATATCTTGAAACATTATGATTTTTAGTCTTGATCGTCCACTGGCATTCAAACTAACTAGCCTTCCCCCTCTACAGCACCCCCCCACAACATCAAAACGCTTTAGAAACATTTTTAAGGAATAGACTGCCAGTTGATGCGGGAAAAAACGTTTTCGCTGTTTCTTTTAGTTGTTAGGTTCAATTTAACAGCGAGAGTAATCACGGGTAAATTCAATGATGCCCATTAGCGAAAAAGAGCTAAAGTAGTGGCTACAAGAATAATTGGTTGGGTTATAGTTATGTGCGGTGGTTGGTGGATGTGATATTCTCTGGTGTGAATTAACATCCACAGTATTGAATGCTACGTTCACCCTCAAAGACCATCCTTATAATTAGAACAGTTTGTAATTTGAGGCATGGGTCGGATTCGACGTTAAGCTGTAGGTCCCTTAGATGTCATTGGCTGTTGGGCTATTAATTAACAGTCCTGTCTAAGGAAAATGACAGCCATAGTCAGTAACAAGACTTCAAGATTGCACTGTAATAATCTTATGCTCATTTCTCATTCATACTCGGCTAAAAATTCCTAGGTACCTGGGTAGGTTGTCATCTTAGAAAGGTACTCTAATCAAATAATCTGATATAATATTGTGATTTTGCCATATTTACAGTGACAGCTGATTAACCAGTGGTACATCAATCACTGTCTGCAGGAGAGCTAGAAAGGAAATACTTTGTGAAAACAAAGAATATCATTGTCTGTAAGTCTTTCCCTAACTTATCATTAAAATATGAATTTTCAAACCATTAGTGCATCATGTACACAGTAGAGCACCAAAATTTACAGGGTTGTTATGTAATCCAGATCATTGAAATTTTCATGGATTTTAATTAATTAATACATAATAGACTTGAGTTTCACTTTTATAAATTTATTACTGTACAGTGCTTACATGAGTATTGGTACATATTGAGTAATTAGCCACTGAAGAAATATCAAATATTCAACAATTAAAACTACATGTTCTGAAAAAATGTAATTGTTTATTTCAATTAAGTAAACAACTTTCACCTGCAAATAAGTAAGCTAAACAATAGCGAGCTACCCCCATCACCTATTAAGGTGGGGTGGTATAGGTGGTTCCTTGACCGTGAAACGTGTAAAGGTACGCAATAAATTGACTGTCCCTTCTGCGACCTTGAAAAGTCAAATGCACTAGTACTGTGAGAAAAAGGCTGTCAAGCTGTTGACTGTCAAGTTACATGGACTTTCGAGTAAGTGAGGTTTTACAGTAGGCTATATTATGGGCGAAGTTAAGGGAGGGCATGAGGGGGTATTGTCCCCCCATGCCTTTTGGTAAATATGTATATTTTTATTCTTAAAAATTGTCAAAAATTGAGCTTTACAATTTGTGAGGTATACTCGTAAAAACCTTGCCTTGTATACAAACTAAATACAAATTATATCAAGAGTTATACATCCAAAAATAATTTTGGTCAAATAATAAAAGATTAAGATCGCTGATGCTTTAATATCAACATAGCAATCATTACCGTACCCTAAATCATAATTTGCTCTTGAAAAATGTGCTTCCAATAACATAAAAGTATATTTTTGCTTGTACTTTTTCAAAAATTGTCAATAAAGGGGTACCCCCCAGGATATTATGCCCCCTACAAATGACCCCTAAGTCCACCCATGACCTATATTAATATCACCAACAACAGGATATGTAGATGTTCTCCCTTTATTCACCAATCAACTAAACAATTAAACAGTAAAATATGTAAGCATAACATATATTTGAATACAAGGTTACAAATTACATTCATCAAGCGTTTTTTTTTTTATTTCAAAGTCTCCACCTCTTTTTGGATATTACTTCGTGCCTGAGCTTCATACGTCTCCCTAAATTGTTTGGTAGCAAATATATTTGGTATCTGTAGAAAGTTTTGCAACACCTGAAACATTTTTAACTATACTATAATAATACTTAATAGTATAATATAATATATATATGTGTGTGTCTGTGAACTCGATAACTCAGGTCAAAACAATCAAATATTATGGGAAAATATTATTTCAGATTTAAAGATACTAAGATCGTGGTGTGAAAAAAATTGTATGGAAATAAATATTGGTAAAATCAAGTTTGTTAGTTTTTCATAAATTAAACTGTTGTATTTCAAACTGTGACTGTCAAGCAATAGAAAAAGTAGTTAGTTTCTAATATTTAGGTGTAGTATTTGATGAAAAACTTACCTGGGAGAAACATATATGTGAGCTCAACAAAAAAAATTAAGTATAGTCTTAAAAAGTTTTACTTCCTAAGAAATATCTGTAATATCTCATTGCTCAGAAGCCTTTATTTCGCATTGATTCATTCAAAAATACAGTACAGTCTTGATGCATGGGGTGGCACTTATAAATATCTAACTGAAAAACTTAAGAGTTACACAAAATCATTACAATTGCTTGATTCTGAAAAGAAATGCCAGAGAAAGCTCTTATCCTTTATTTATTCACTTAAAAGTTTTACCCATTCAACATCTGAATGTTTTTAAAGTTTTATAATTATTCTAAGTTAGAAGTGGAAATGGAGGGACTAATGAATTATTTTATTTAACCAGAAAAATGTACATAGTCAAATTGTCAGAATCCCCTAAGTAAAAAAAACTGTTTTTAGAAATTCATTTGTATACTCAGGACCAAAATATTTTAATGTTGTTCCGTCACATAAAATCATAAAATAGTTTAAAAATTATTCAATGGTATTCATTTTTTTATAAAATTGGCTTATTGAACTTAGACTTAATTTTTTTAATGAAGTACATGTTTAGATACTCATGATGTAAAAGTTGCAGTCCTAAAGGTTTCTGATGGAGATACAATGGGGCTTTTGTACTAAAAAATTGGGTTTTTTGCGTTTTCCATTAAAAGGATAAGTAAAAGATAATAATTCCCATATCAATCAATATTTTTGGATTAAACTTGGTATTTACCTTCATGTTGTTGATATCCACCCGTTTATGCTTAAAAATCATAGTTTATGTGTTTATCATGGCAGCAAACCTACATACTCTTTCCCATGTTAATCTTATGGAGAATAGGCAAATAACTAACTTCATATATTTATCAACAGATATTGATAAAACTTGACATAATATTATTATGTTATTATGTCACATTATTCATTTTGGAAATTCGCTGAGTACACAGGTCTGCTGTGACGGGGTATTTTACATTTGTTTTATTGTATTCATTGAAGGAATCTTAATTTTCATATATCATTATATTGTAAACTAGCCAAAGTACCCATTCTTCGCACAGGTTAAAAAGGTTGAAAGGTGTAGGCTCTACTGATACATTTAAGTTATTGTTAATTAATTCTTCATTGTTTACAAAATGACAAAACACGAATGTCTACAACATTTCAAAGTAACACCTGTAAATATTGGGAGGGGATACGGATTAATGTAATAGAGACAGTGGTCGGAAAAAAACTTAAAATCTTCCATTCCACTATTTCAAATAATTCACTAATTTCGATCCAGCAGTTTATCTGAAAACTCAACTTATTTCTTCTTCTTCCCAAACTGTCAAAATATAGTGCAAATGGATTTTGTCATTAGAAAATGTAAACATTGAAACCTAGGACGGTCACGGCAGCTCTTTCTTCTTCTTCTTCTCGAACTGTCAAATTTTAGTGTTCACAGCTGTTGACATTCAAGTAATTTTATGTTATTACTCTCTAAAAATGTAAACATTGAAACTTAGGATGTTCACAGGGTGTAGCCCGAGAGGATTTTAAGGAAATGAGTATGCTTATGTGTTGCATGAGTTTAAGATCTACCTTTGTGTAAAATTTCAAACCGGTCGGTTCAGTATTTTTCGCATTTACTTGCCGCAACAAACCCACAAACAAACATACAGACACCACCTCTTCTTTATAATATTATAGATAGATGAAGACCACAGTACCCTTACATTATTTCATTTTATTAATAATGACATTATTATTAATAATAAAATGTTTAGGTAACATATTTTATTAATAATGGACATATGTTTATGAAACTTGGTACAAATGGTAATTTTATTAAAATGAAATAATGCAAGGGTACTATGGTCTTTATTTACAATATCATAATACTAATAGTAGTTCTATTAGTGTACTATAATAAATCAATGTGTGTCTGTGAACATGATAACTCTCGTAAAAATAATCTGATCGAGACCAAATTTAGTAGTCATGTATTTAAATGACCGTACATATGTCATGTATGTACATTTACATTTGCTCGCACTAGTTCGTAATCCAGACATATCGGTCAATCGGAACGGGTAATTAGGGGGGTTTAATACTAAAAAAATTGTTTTTGCGTTTTCATATGTAATTTAAAGAAATAAGTCGCAGCAACCTGCGTACTGAGTGAATTTCCAATTCAGTAATATGGCAATAATAGTACAAGTATGTGACAAGATTGATTGATCGATCAATACCTGTTGATAAATTAGAGTATTTGCCTATTCTCCGAAACATTAACATGGGAAAGAGTATGCAGGTTTGCTGCTTTGAGGAACAGTAAAAGTAGGCGTTTTTACCATAAACTATTTTATTCTGACCATATACCAAGTTTTATCATTATCTGGACATAAATAAAGTAGTTTACCTAATCTCCATAAGATTAATATGGGATAGAGTATGCAGGTTTAGTGCTGTGAGAAACACATGAACCTTGATTTTTTAGCATGAAGCTAAATACAAAGTTTCATCCAAAATTGTTGATCATTTAGAGAAATATTAATTTTTCCTTATCCTCCATAAGATTAGAATTGTAGAATCGGGGCCCCTAAATACAACGTACCATACTGCTTAAATTTTTTAATATCTCGGCAACCGTTGGATATAAGAATCCAACCATTGGAATCAGCTTAAAAACTACACAATTAAGTTCCTTTAAGTTTTTCTCTATCTTCAACGGTTACCGAGATATAAAAAAATCTAAACACAGTACGTTGTATTTTTGAGGCTCCAATGTTAATCTTATGGAGGATTTAAAAAAATAATTTTTCACTTATTATCTAATATTTTTGGATGAAACTTGATATTTAGCTTCATGTGGTTGAGATCCATACATTTGTGCTAAAAAAATAGTTTATGTGTTTATCATGGCAGCAAACCTGCATACTCTTTTCCCATGTTAATCATATGGAGATTAGGCAAACTCCTATATTTATGGACAGATGTTGATGAAAGTTGGTATGAATGTTAAAAATAAAATTTTTGATGTTATAAATGGCTACTTTCAGTGTTCCTCACAGCAGCAAACCTACTCACTCTTTCCCATTTTAATCTTATGGAGAATAGGCAAAAATTCTCATATTTATCGATAGATTTTGAGCAAACTTGATATATATTATTATTATTATATTATTGATTTGGAAATTCGCTGAGTACGCAGGTCTGCTGTGACGGGGGTATTTTATTTGTATTTGTGTGTTCACTTGAAAAGAGCCAAAACGTTTTATACCAAAAAGACCAATAGCCTGAAAAGACAGTAGGAAACCCAAAGAGAAACAGGCTGTATTCATGGACTATGGCAGAAATTTACCGAATCCTAATATAACCACGAATGATGTGTACTACAAAAGGCAATTGTATCTGTTTGTTTTCAATGTAAATATTCTGTCAAATTCAGACAGTTTTAGCGAATTTCCCATAGGGAAGAAGCTATTACCGTAGGTCTCATGGCGAGACTTAAGCCCGGGACCATGTTATTTTTCCTCTTTAGGTGCCCAGAGACCAAAAACAATAGTCGTTAAAATTTTTATATATATATATATGTATATATGTGTATATATATATATATATATATATATATACATATGTGTCTGTGAACACGATAACTCTCGTAAAAATGGTCCGATCGAGACCAAATTTGGTAGAGACGTGTATTCCTACAAATGCTCGGACGAGTTCGTAAACCAGACATATCGGTCAATGGGAACGGGTAGTTTGGGGGGGTTTTGTACCCCAAAATGGGGTTTTTTGCGTTTTTCACATGTAATTATTTAAAATTTCAAATTTTATCTTTCACCATTAGAATCAGCTTAAAAAACTGCACAATTAATTTCCTTAAAGTTTTTCTCTATCTCCAACGGTTACCGAGATATTAAAAAATCTAAACACAGTACGTTGTATTTTGGGGCTCCAATGTTAATCTTATGGAGGATAAGGAAAAATTAATATTTCACTTACTAACCAATACTTTTAGATAAAACTTTATATTTAGCTTCATGTGGTTGAGGTTCATCCATTTATGCTTAAAAATCATAGTTTATGTGTTTATCATGGCAGCAAACCTGCATACCCTTTTCCCTTGTTAATCTTATGGAGAATAGGCAAATAATTCTCATGTTTATGGACAGATTTTTATAAAACTTATCAAATATTATTATTATTATATTTTTGATTTGGAAATTCGCTGAGTATGCAGGTCTGCTGCGACGGGGGTATTTTTATTTGTACCCAGAAACACGTGGCAAAAAGGGCAGCAATGACGTCTGCTCTTTGTTCCATGATTTTGTGCCTAACAGTCTCTCACAAGAAGTAAGAGAAATTGAAATATACAGTGACCCCTGCGGTGGACAAAACAAGAATTACACAGTTTTTCGATTTAT
The DNA here is from genome assembly GCA_023375725.1 of Nephotettix cincticeps. NCBI lineage: Eukaryota > Metazoa > Arthropoda > Insecta > Hemiptera > Cicadellidae > Nephotettix > Nephotettix cincticeps. The sequence continues at coordinate 89,135,885 of CM041786.1, read as the reverse complement.
GCGTTACCTTGTCCACACAGAAAAAAGATTTGACAAGATAACAATGATATTTCCACTACGAGGACATAGTTACATGGAAGTGGATAAAAATGTCGGACTTATCCCAAAACAAGCAAGATGTGAAACACCTGAAGACGTTTGTAACAAATTTTCATATTGTGTGTGTTATTAAAATATTGATATATATATATATATATATTAATTTTCTATGTTTTCCTATGTTAAAATTATGGATAATAGGCAAATAACTATCATATTTATCGAAAGATATTGATAAAACTTGTCATATATCATTATTATTATTATTATATTGTTGATTTGGAAATTCGCTGAGTACGCAGGTCTGTTGTGACAGGGGTATTTTTCTCTATATTGATTGTACGCTGAACACACAGTAAAACATCTACTGCAGGATACTTGGTTAAGAAAACTAATTCCAACTATTTCTTAGGCAACTCATTTGCCTATGAGACAGTGGATGGAATATGTAATTTAAAACTGATATGAAATGAAGTGAAAGTTTCGATTTTGCGTTACGACCTTTGGAACAGGTTAAGTATACCGACCATATGGAGTTAGCCTAACTAACGGTAAGCCAAACCATTTTATATCAATAAAACCTGAATCGTTGATCACAGTCTCTTCCTTGCCTATAGAAAAACTGAGATCAGTTGTACTACCAAGATAATTGAGACATAGCTCTACTTCACACTGGAACTTCGCAAGTCTGCCAGGCCATGCTGCTGCCATATGTGCTGCTAAGTTCCTCACGAGGATGGACAGATAATGGGGTTAAATCTTTGAATGCATATGGGACGATGACGTCCTATCGTGGTCCTGCGAACCATGTGCATTGGATGCCGGCTTCACACAAACTACATTTGGCAATATTTATAGATTACGAGCTCAGGCTCAGCCAGAGAATAGTGATATTTTTAGTGTGTAAAGTAAAAGATTGTACAGTTTGTATTGTGCGAACCATTCTGCGCCGACACAACTCCACCTATTGTCTTAGCCCTGCCCATGATTTGACATTTGTAAATAAAATTTATAACTCAATAAATATTCATAAGTTAACTAATTAAATAACTTATAAACTCCAAATGGAACAAATAGTAGTGTATACGTGACATGGAAAACTTTGGCTGTGATTCTGGGATATGGGCGTAATACGTCCTTGTTGATAAAGAGTACCGGCGTCCCATACTTTGATGATGTCATTTCCCGGAAAGTAATTGTTTTTATACAGGGTGTTTCAGAATTCCCTACCAATACTCTAGGATATTGTTACTGGGTAAGAAACATATCTAAATATCATATTTAAATTGTCCGGAAGTCCTTAGTTACTCACACAGCCTCCATTTTGTTTTTTTCACTTATAATACTTTTTCTGAGTAATGGTTAAACGTATAGAATTGATACTTTGCACAAACATTTATGGCAAACAAACAAAGCTACAAAAAAATTATGACAATTTTTCAAATTCCTAAAACAAAATGGCGGCCATTAAAAATTTTGTTTCTCAAATAACTCGTGAACCGTTAATTTAAAAGAAAATTTACAAGAATAACTTTATTTAGGTATTGTAATTACAAATCGATAGACACCAAATTCTTTCAAATTAGACAAATATTAACTGAGATATGGTAGCTTTAGTGATAGGTGACCGATAGAATTTTAATGACAGTAAGCAGGCGGAGACTGTTGCATTGTTGTGGCAGACTCAAGTCGCATGCCTTTACATGCACTGCAACTCAGCTCTAGCGGTCACCTATCATTAAAGCTACCATATCTCAGTTAATATTTGTCTAATTTGAAAGGATTTGGTGTCAATCGATTTGTAATTAGAATACCTAAAAAATGTTTTTCTTGTAAATTTTCTTTTAAATTAACGGTTCACGAGTTATTTGAGAAACAAAACTTTAAATAGCCGCCATTTAGTTTTTTGAATTTGAGAAATTGTCATAATTTTTTTGTAGCTTTGTTTGTTTGCCATAAATGTTTGTGCAAAGTTTCAATTCTGTACGTTTAACCATTATTCAGAAAAAATATTGTATGTGAAAAAAACAAAATGGAGGCTGTGTGAACTACTAAGGACTTCCGGACAATTTAAATATGATATTTAGATATGTTTCTTACCCAGAAACAATGTCCTAAAGTATTGGTAAGGAATTCTGAAACACCCTGTATAAATTATCGTTGAGGTTTTAGTATATTCTATTCACATTTATTGAAAATATCATATTATATAAACATTTCAGTTTTGCCAAAAAAATTTCATTTTTTTTAGCTGTCAGAATCAGTTTATTTTCCACAGAAAAAAATTGGGTTGAGTTTCAACAAATCTTGAAAGATTTGACGTTGGGTTCTTGTAAATACATCAATAAATTACATCATATAAATAGTTAAATTAAATTATCTATAGCGCCGAAGGTGATGGGTGCTCGTGTTTATAATAAATTTCTAACTACCTAAACTAATCGTTTCCTTTCAATCAAAACATACTTATAATCTACAGAACTAAGCATATTCTACTAGATGAAAAAGAAAATATCACAACATAACAGCTAATAAAAAATAATATATAAAGCACAATAGAATCGGCCAAAAATAATAAATAAACTAAATAATAGGTAAAATTAAAATTTTGTTGAGTTTTAATTGTCTCTTTTTATTTCAATATGAAAAAAGCAGTATAAAACTAAAATTTTATTTAATTTTTACCATACCATTAGTCCTACTGGGTTTTTGATTATATGAAAAGCGTAAAATACCATTTAGCTATAAAGTAATAGCTTGGAAAGGTTGTTTACTAATGTGATTATAGCACAGTTTTTCCTCAACGAGAGATTCAGTCAAGTCATTTCCCACTGCCCGTTGATTCCTGTATTTGTTTTTCAAAAACACCAATGTTGAAATGATTGCTCATCTAAGTATGTGGTACCAAAGACAATTATTTATTAAAATATAAATTGTCTTTGTGGTACTAAACACCACCAAAAACTTTTTTGTAACATTTGCAAACATGATAGTACGGAAAATTCTAGTACCTAGTCACAGCGCATCTATGCCGTGCCGGTGCCGGCTGGTTTGTCGCGACGTTATCGTACTTCCGAGCTAATATTCTTTTTTAGCGAATTTCCCATAGGGAAGAAGCTATTACCGTAGGTCTCATGGTGAGACTTAAGCCCGGGACCATGTTATTTTTTCTTCTTCAGGTGCCCAGAGTACAAAATCAATAGTCGTTAAAATTTATATATATATATACAGTGGAACCCCTCAAATCCGAACCCCGGATATCCGAAATCCCGGCAAAACCGAACACGTTCTCAGGAAAAAAGATTAACTAGATGGAAAATAAAAAACACTGATTTAATCACACAAATTTAATTTTTAAAATTTTAACACGCAAAATTGCAAACACAAAGAATAAAATTACATGAAAAGAGTAAACAAACACAAATTTTCACTTAAAATCAGTTATCTTTAACTGCCGAAGAGAAGAAAATCTTCCCGCGGAAGCGATTCCAAGCCAGCGTCGCATGAACATCACGTCGTTCGGAGTGGCTGACGCTTTTAACTTTTGTTCAACAGTACATGAACTATGTTTACGTTTATTGGACTGAGCCATTACTTTTAAAACGCCAATAAACGTAACAGAATAACAAGCAGTTTATTAGAATAAATATGTAAATATTTAACTAACTACAAAAACGCTTCAACTCTTACTAACGATACGCACTACAGTACAGTATTCACTAGACAAGCCCGCGGCGCATCTCAGTAGTGGAAGTGGTAGAGAAGGGGTAGAGTGATCTATTTTTAGCACACGCTCACCGGCCGCACACGCGCCAGGCAAGGTCACCGCCCTTCTGACGTCTGAGTCACTCAGCCTATCATTGTTTACCACCAATACAGTGACAAAATAAGTGTGTAATATTATTTCCCGGGTAATCCGAATACCCCTAAATCCGAACAGACATCAGCCCCAATTAGTTCGGATTTGAGGGGTTCCACTGTATATGTATATATATATATGTATATATATCCAAAATACTCTAAGGTAAAATTAGAATACACCACTTGATAATGGACTGAGTTTTGAAACATGTTCTGAATTTTTTAAATAAAATAATTTCTCACACAAAAAAAAGGGTACTAAGTTATGCATAGTTATTTAATATATATATATATATATATATATATGTATGTATATATATATATGTATATATATGTGTCTGTGAACACGATCACTCTCGTAAAAATGGTCCGATCGATACCAAATTTGGTAGAGACGTGTATTCCTACAAATGCTCGGACGAGTTCGTAAACCAGACATATCGGTAAATGGGAACGTGTAGGTTGGGGAGATTTTGACCCCAAAATGGGGTTTTTTGCGTTTTTCACGTGTAATTTTTAAAAATTTCTAATTTTATATTTCACCATTAGAATCAGCTTAAAAAACAACACAATTAAGTTCCTTAAAGTTTTTCTCTATCTCCAACGGTTACCGAGATATTAAAAAATCTAAACACAGTACGTTGTATTGTGGGGCTCCAATGTTAATCTTATGGAGGATAGGGAAAAAAAATTTCCCATATTAATCAATATTTTTGGATAAAACTTGATATTTCGCTTCATCTGGTTGAGATCTATCCATTTATGCTTAAAAATCATAGTTTATGGGTTTATCATGGCAGCAAACCTGCATACTCTTTTACCATATTAATCATATAGTGAATAGGCAAACTCCTTTATTTATGGACAGATGTTGATGAAAGTTGGTATATATGTTAAGATAAAAATTATTTATGGTAGAAATGCCTAATTTCAGTGTTACTCATGGCAGCAAACCTGCACACTCTTTCCCATGTTAATCTTATGGAGAATAGGCAAATAATTCTCATGTTTATAGACAGATTTTTATAAAACTTGTCATATATTATTATCCAATACTATAATATGAGCAAGGTTTGTATATATATATATATATTTGCACACGGATCTCGAAAACGGCACCGAGGATTTTCTTTAAATTTTGGAAATAACTAATTTCCGAGTAGAAAATAAGTTCTAGATAGGTCTAATGTCCAGGAAAATTCGTGTTTTCTTGTAATATTAAGTTTAAAATCTAAAAATTTAACATTACGCTTATGGAGAATTAAATGTAAACAATACAAACCAAAACAGCTGATTATAACCGTTTGACAGTTCTTGATTGAAGACGGCAAAGAACAATATGTGAATAGAGGTTTTTCATAAATATTTATTTTATGTATGTAGTAAATGTAAAATTATCAGATTACTAAACAATTTGTAAAAACTTAAGGGTAACATAACTGTGCGAAATAAAAGCAGGAAAGAGTATTTCCAAAATCTTCCGTGTTTTGATAGAAGACGTATTTGTTGTATTGCTTGAAGCCACTGTAACAAACCAATTAATATGTGTAAATTAAATTTCTCTTTTGCTTTTCAATCCTTATTCCGTTGATATCAAAATAAGTTGGTCACAGGCTAATAATAACTGTATGGATAGTTAAACAGTAAATGATCGACTAAAACAATTGAGGTTGGCTAAAAGACCTTAACCGGCGTTGCTCATTTGGCAGACGCCGTAGTCCAGTGGTAGTGTGTTGGCCTCGTATTATGAAGGTCGCGTGTTATAACCCCATCAGGGGCAATAGTTTTTGTTCAGTGCTATAATAATTATGGTGTATTAAATCGGTTTTATTAAAACCACATAAATGTTTTCATTGAGTAATTAATGTGTTTTAATCTTTCTAATTAATTTTTATAATACATGTATAAACGAGCAAAGCTCGGTCACCAGGTACTTATTTATAATTGAGTACCTGGTGACCGAGCTTTGCTCGGATAGAATAAGATATGTTTTTACAAGTTAATTAGCAAAATTAAAACAAATTTACTGCTCAATGAAAACATTTATGTGGTTTAAATAAAACCGTTTTCATGCCCCTTAATTAATATGGCATACATACTGAACAAAAATATAGCCCTCGGGTGGGGATCGATCACGTGACCTTGTGTACGTGAGATTGAGCGATACTAACTGAGTTACGGCATCGGCTAAGTTGTCATTGTCGTTTAAGAGTTTTTGGCCAACCTCAATAATTGTTTTAGCTAATCATATACTTAATTTAAATGTCCATACAATTTGTTATTATTATCCTGTGATCAACTGATTTTGCTAGAAAAGGAATGAGGATTGAAAAGCAAAAGATAAATTTAATTTACACCAGTTAATTGGTTTGTTATAGTGGCTTCAAGCAATAGAATGAATACGTTTTCTTTCAAAACACAAAAGATTTAGGAAATAATCTTCTCTGCTTTCATTTGGCACAGTTATTTTACCCTTTAGTTTTTACAAATTGTTTAGTAATTTGATAATTTTTCATTTATTACATACATAAAATAAATATTAATGCAAAACCTCTATTCACATATTTTTTGCCACCATCTTCAATCAACAACTGTCAAACGGTTATAAACAGCTGTTTTGATTTGTATTGTTTACATTTGATTCTCCATAAGCGTAATGTTAAATTTTTAGATTTTAAACTTAATATTACAAGAAAACAAGAATTTTCCTGGACATTAGACCTATCTAGAACTTATTTTCTGCTCAGATATTAGTTATTTTCAAAATTTAAAGAAAATCCTCGGTGCCGTTTTCGAGATCCATATGCAAATATATATATACAAACCTTGCTCGTATTATAGTACTGGATTTGGAAATTCGCTGAGTACGCAGGTCTGCTGCGACGGGGGTATTTTTTAATTATTTGAGTTTGTGTGTAAATGACGCATTTGTTTTTAAATATTCAAATTTACTTTAGGGTCTTTGTCATGACCCACATTTGTGGAACCACTGACTTAAGCGTATTTTTCCTGTGCATGGTACAGAATCTCGGTTGCTGGTATCTCTCTAATGCTCTAAACATATACTGTAATGATCCCTATAATTTGCTATTCTAAAGGAGTACTGTAATCTTTAAAAATAATTTGCTTATCTTATATTTATACAATTCACTCGGGCATAAAGTATTGTAGCTTTCAAATGTATTCAGTAATGAATTCTGTTCTGGGTATTTAAATTTTGAAATCATCAGTAAAGTTTTTCTTTGTGAAGATTCCATAAGCTCCACATAAGACTTCGATGCTACTTCCCAAATTTCAACGCCGCATCTAATTATTGATTCAAACATTGAATTTTATAAATTTTACCAAGGATGACACATACCAAATACCATAAAATATATGTCCTCTGTGTTATTGCTAAAGATTTAAAGGACAGTATTCTTCTTAAATAATAAAATTTTTCCATTATTGGTTTCAATTTATTAATTATGTGGTTTATGTGACTCTCCCATTTTAGCTTTGACTAAATGACAACTCCAAAATATTTGGTATGTATTTGTACTTGATATGCTTGCCAACAATATTTTAGTTTGCAAATTAGGACAATCTTTGTGTAAAGTTTTCAAAGGATTTTTGCACATTTTTGCTATTTAAAAAATTTTCAAAACCTTGAGACAACCGTAAACATGACCGTAACCGTAAACCGTAAATATGAGGTAGTTAGTTGTGAGATCTCATACCTTGACTCGTAAATCATTATAAACAGGAGGGGGAAGGAAGTGATACTCTTGCTTCACTTTATCTGCATAGACAGCGTACAGTTCTGGTGGCGAACCCAGCACCACCTGAAGAATAAATGGTAAATATGTACAGGTTTTCCTAACAAATTATAGTATTATGACATAGAATATTACGGCATAGGACAAGGTAGATTTGTCATTGGCTGACAAATTTAATGAACCATATCCAGTTTCAGTTCTGTTGAGTTATCAGAGTGCCACTTAATTGGGATCAAAAACAAAACTGTAATGATGTTTTTTTTTTAATGGGGATATAGATGTTGACTAAACATTAAAATAAATAGGTGATTATTGAATTGCACACTATAAACCATTCTCTATTAAAATACATAACCACATCTAGTTTGGATGGTAGTAGTAGCCCCTTTCAGTCATTTAGAGAGAGAACAAGTTATAATTAATGTCACGTTTCGATTTTCGCTTTAGTAAGAAATGAGAGATTTTTTCCTTCTAATCATACCAACAGAAAACATAATTCCTTAGGTAAAAAAAGAAAACACCTATTGATCACTATGCTTTGTGGTAGAATAAATAACAAATAATAAAATCATGGTCAGAGTATTACACATGCAATAATTGCTGTTTTCATGACCAAAAACTACTTGGTTTCCTCAATTATAAAGAGTATGGTAATTTGAGCTATTAATTTTTAATCACAGTCCTTAAAATACTCTACAAATTAGTGTAACCATTTTTGGTTCACCCCACATACGGACCATGTCAAGGTCAAGGAAGTAGTGTATGTCATCTGCACCCACAGCACCATCTGTCTTGTGTTCCTCTGTGCTGCTTGTGTCTGCAGCCTCAAGAAGGGCAATTACCGCCGAATACAGTGGACTCTCCTACCAAACACACAAGGCATGATCAATAATGATAGTTCTTGTTCTTTGAATTGGAGGTTATAAATGTGTGAGGTGGCCAAAATGATGGAAAATAAATGGTATCAGTGGATTTACTTTCACTCTTAAGTAAAATAAAAACTACAACCTTACATAAAACTACCGTAAAGTCTGGTTTATCTGGATTGGGTTTAAACAAAATATATATAATAACAGTTTAGATGTGAATTTTATCTCAATCTTTATAATAATTCAGACACAACACCTTTTTAAAACGCAACCAATCAATTTCATATGGTATTTTGCTGGACACGGCAAGTGATATTAACAAATAAGAATAAGTCACTATTTGATATTTCAATACCGGTACTTAACTGTTTAAGTGTAGGGGTTTGAGGTTAAATGTACAGTGTTTGTTGGTTCCGGAATTACTTTAAAGTCAAAGTGCAAACTGAATCTGTGGTCATAAGTGGTTGTAAAAGGAAGGAGGTTGTTTTAATGTCAGTCGAGTGTTTTATTTCCTCCCTAAATCTAATAACTTTTAATAAAATTAAAAGCAAATTTTTGACACGTTAAACGCTTGCAATATTTCGCGGCTATGTTGCCGTACTGAGTGTATACAGTCTGCAGCACTAATATTGCATTTTTTCTCTTCTTGATTTTTATATTCTCCTTTAACTTACATTATTAAACCATTTTTTTCATAAACATATAATTCAATTTTTTATCTAACACAATTTGATATATATTCTTCATAATTATATTTTTTAAAAAATTATATTTATTTATTATTTTAAAACAAATAACATTATTTAAACTAAACACATATAAAAACCAATACATTAAATCTAGATTATTAAAATCAAAAATAAACAAAAAATTTTATTAATTTTAGTTATAAAAAAAAAATTTTTATAAAATTTTTCACTAAACAACTACAATTAAAAAAATATAGTATTATCATACATGTGATAGATAATTTTTTTTCAAAATGTTTCATCAAAATGTTTGTTTTATAATTTTTATAATAATTTTCACAATAAATCAATAGTAAATTGTTTTTTAAAAAAATTTTTATTTTATATTAATACAAAGTTACTTAAAATCCAATATTTTTTCATAATAATTTTGTTTTTAAATATTATACAAAATTGTAGAAGACAAATTATAATATCAAATCTTTAATTTATAAATGTTTTAATAAATTTTTACCATAATTTAATTCTAGTCATATAAATTTTATTTTATCTTTCATATTTCACTCATCTTGATATGTGATACAATAATTTTTTTATTAATTTTTTATAAAAAAAAAATAAAATTTGATAAGTTTAAATATTTTTATTTTGTAAATCTATCAAATTTTTTGAATACTATAATATGTAAACATTTTTTTCATTATATTTAATAAATTCTCTACAATATTTAACTGTGATTCAAAATCCTATCGAAATTTTCAATATGATCAAAAATAAAATTCTAAAAACTTTTTTTCATGAGTGCTTCTTTATTAATCTTTATAATTATAAATTATTTAAACATTGTCATCTAAAAAAAGTTTAAATTTCTGTCTTATTTTTGAATAAAATATTACACTAAATATTGTCTTCTTCAATCTTATATCAGAAAAGTCTACTCTTTAATCAAATTGCTCCAAAACAAGTAAGAACACATTAGTTTTTGTTTTAAAATTAGAAACTCAGAAATACATGATAACTTTTATTTAAAAAAAATTAAAAATTATATCCTCAAGTCTTGCTCATATGTCCTATACAATCCTGAATTGACCACAAAATTTCATTAATTGTTTGATGACCAAGATAAAATTTTGTGTGTTAATAAAAGTTAAATTGGAACCTACATAGACTAAATTGACCGAAGTATATGCAGACTTGTCAATATTATTTCTATTAATTAATAGAAAGTCAACTTTAGTCTACATGCACTCTTTTATGGTAAAAATGCAAAGTATAAAAACCCTTTCTTCACCCGTATATTATGTACGCTTCTCCAGTTTGGGGAACACACATTTCATCTCGAAAGCTAAACAAAATTAAAATTTTTCAAAATAAGATTTTAAGAATTTCTGCAAAATGACAATGGTATATTTGTAATACTTAGCTACACCGAGAATTTGGCATTGATACAATTAAAAACTACACAACTAAAACCACAAGAAAATTTCTATTAAATTTGTATTTAAATTTTCTATTTAAATTTCCTGGAGCAGTGACATATTAGATTTGGGGATGCTGACTATAAACAACAGACCTGCGTACTCAGCAAATTTCGAAATTAATAATATAGCAATAATAATACAATTATATGACAAGATTGCTCAATCAATACCTGTTGATAAATAAGAGTATTTGCCTATTCTCCGTAACATTAACATGGGAAAGAGTATGTAGGTTTGCTGCTTTGAGGAATACTGAAAGTAGGCATTTTTACTATAAACTTTTTTGTTTTAACCATATATAAGTTTTATCATTATCTGGACATGAATAAAGGAGTTCGCCTATTCTCCATAACATTAACATGGGAAAGAGTATGCAGGTTTGGTGCTGTGAGGAACACATAAACTATTATTTTTTAGCATAAACGTATGGCTCCCAAACACATGAAGCTAAATACAAGGTTTCATCCAAAACTATTGGTTAGTAAGGGAAATATTAAAAAATTGTTTTTATCCTCCATAAGATTAACATTGGAGCCCCAAAATACAACGTACTGTGTTTAGATTTTTTAATATCTTGGTAACCGTTGGAGATAGAGAAAAACTATCAGGAACTAAATTTTTCAGCTGATTTTAATGGTGAAATATAAAATAGAAAAAATTTTAAATTACATCTGAAAAACGCAAAAATCCCATTTTTTTGAGTACAAACCCCCCAAACTACCCGTTCCGATTGACCGATATGTCTGGTTTACAAACTCGTCTGACTCGAGACCAAATTTGGTCTCGATTGGACCATTTTTACGAGTTATCGTGTTCACAGACACACATATAAACATTTTAATGGCTATTGTTTTTGGTCTCTGGGCACTTGAAGACAAAAAAAATAACATGGGCTTAAGTCTTGCCATGAGACCTACGGTAATAGCTTCTTCCCTATGAGCAATTCACTAAAAGGCTTCTCAAAACAAGATTTTGGTTGAAGAGATTATGGACAACATTATGTAAAACTTATGTTTTACTGAAATAAATAATTTTTAACTGTTGGTAGTTAAAAATTAGTTATGATCTAATGTTAGTTTAGGGCGTCTTCAACAAAGTAAAACCAAAACCAAATAGTTGTTCATATATTTTTTACATATTGTGTGCATAATGTAAGCTATTGAACCAGAATAAAAACCTTTGAAAAAACAAATATTATATGTATAAATATGAATAATAACACACACACACACACACACATATATATATATATATATAAAAGGAGTGCAAAAAATGGTTAATTCAGATTATGCAATTCAATGGATCCAGATTAGCAAATTATAATGTACCTATTTAATTAAATAATAAATAGATATACATATATATACATATATATATATATATATATATATATATATATATATATATATTAATAGCTTACTATTGGAAAAATATTGCAAGAGAGACTGCTACAGGATTCTTCAGTTGAGATTTGATGAATCTGAAATGTTTAAACTTTTCTTCTAGACTTTGCACATCATGGTATTGTCTCCCTTCAGCACTGTAATATTGTAATATTTTTGCCCACCAATATTGTTTTTTATTAAAGTTTATTCCAGCATCACTTGTGATTTCTGTCCACTCATTCTCCAACTCAGACGACATCATAAATAAGATACTATATAATATTATATAACTATATAATATTAATATATGTACTGATGACCAAACATTTCTATACCTAAGTTACATTGCACACTATTTAAATAACGTTTTACTATTCACTTGAATTCTCTTCAACTCAGCTTTTCAAAGTAGCGGTACTAATCAATAGGTTCTACTGAACCAGTGATGCCAACTTCGGTCATGAAATTGAAATTACAGTATGCTTTAACTTGTATGATCTTAAAAGGCTGCCATTTTAAAAATAATAACATCTGTTTGGTATTAACTTCTTTACGCATTATCAAGTTTTGTTTCTGTAGATTAAAATGTTCATGAAATATATTTTGACATGGATATGTCATGACATATCCATGTCAAATGTCAAAATGTATGATCTAACCTCTTTCCCATAGAGAAGTAAATACAAATATTTGTTTGTAAAAACATATAGAATAGCGTCGAGCAGCTAAGTAAAGAATTCTTCGAAATGTGTTTATGTGACTTTTTGTTTTGCTTTAATAAGTATTATCAGCCCTCAAACGTTGTATCCAGCGTGAAATTCAAAACGCGTTTTTAAGTTACAAAAGAGAGCCATTCGAATAATTTTTAAGAAGCGCCGCGCATTTTCTTGTAAACCGCTTTTTGTCAACAATAGAATTCTCACTTTCCCATCTTTATATATATTGAACTGTGTAGTATTTGTCAGGAAACATTTTGACCTTTTTCAAAATTCAACCCGCCCCCTCTGCTACGGTTTGAGAAGGCGGCTTGATATAGCTATCCCGAAGCACAAAAGTAGATACAATAGGATGGTCCTGGACCAGAATCGGCATTTTCACCATTTTTAATTATTGAAAAATACCATTTTAAGCCCAAAATTGTCACATTTTTTGCACATTATAGGGCATAAACCATCATTTTTAACCCAAAATCAGCACATTTTCCCCATTTTAATAGAAAAAACCCCGTTTTTAGCTCAAAATAATTTTGGGAGCATTTTTGCACGGAGCAAAATTAAGAGCATTTTTGTGCAGATTAAAAATTTATAAAAAACTCGCCTTTATTCATATCAAATCTATTTGCTTGATACTATACAACAACACGTAAATAAACAATTTAACACATTACAGAGACCCTCTGACACTGTACACACACGCACCGTGGCATATTATACCAGCCCAGGCGCGCTCGCCCGGGGCATGTCCTACGCACCGCACCGCGTCGCTTACCGGCTCATCCCACTGCCATCTCCCACTATATATTTTTTGGTTTACGTTCAATTGAGTTAACTTCCTATGTATAGCGTTTCGCAGTATTTGGTTTCATGCCTATTGTTCTATGTACCTTTCAATCAACTTCGCAAAATGTGTGATAGTGATTAGCACTTATTACGTTCACAAAGGGTTGAGTTATCAGATTGAATAATCTTTACACCAGCAGGAAGATTTCCAGTTTTATTCTTTACTTTCTTAGAAGAAGTATATATTAAAATAAGTATTTTTTTTCTCGAGTAAGACTGCATCTCTGTACAGTTGCATTACCTATGTCAATATGTAACAGTATGACTATGAGTACATTTTATGTCAGTCCAACTTGTTGAAAAACAATAGGAAAAAGGCATATTGATGGTGTTTTAAGAGCTTAGTTGCATCTAATCGGTATTAAAATATTATATACTTTTCTCAATGTCAAACATAACAATACAATAAATGGTTATCTGTTGAATGAAAGTTTTATACTGCTGTCAATGTTAAATTTTTATATTTTTGTGTTAATCACCAGATTGTTTATAATAAAATAGAGATCTATCCTATTGTGTTGTTTCAAACATGCTCTCTGCTGGTACTACAGCATTAAAGACTTTTTAGCCTAATTTAGACTATCTCTGTTGAACATTTTTTTATTATATAATCTTAATTTTAATAATTATTCCTGTAAGGAACACTTTTGTAATGACACTATTATGCAGTTTGTAACTGTCTTAAATAAAGATATTTGAGTTTAATAAACAATCTGAATACTTTCATCGATCACTGCCAGGTCACCAGGTACTATGTCCAACTTTCAACTATACCTCTCATCTTGACTGCTATACTTGTTTAACCCTCCAAGTGCTATGACTATTTAAATTTTGTTATTTTTATGCAAATCTTCATAAAATACCAAAAATACACAAAACATGCCCCTCCCTTATAACCACTAACCATAAAAGCAAAATAGGTGTCCACTGCAATCCCAATTAAGCCTACAAATGCCGTCAACTTCCACCCAAGCCGGTCACCGTTTATTTAAGGTGGGCCCTCCACGACACTATACCACACATTTGCATTTGCATTTGCACCTTAAAAGTTGAAACAGACGTGGACAAATTTGGCAAAGGGGTGTTAAGAATCTTCTTTTATCACGCTGTTACTACAGCATTAAAGACTTTTTAGCCTAATTTAGACTATCTCTGTTGAACATTTTTTTATTATATAATCTTAATTTTAATAATTATTCCTGTAAGGAACACTTTTGTAATGACACTATTATGCAATTTGTAACTGTCTTAAATAAAGATATTTGAGTTTAATAAACAATCTGAATACTTTCATCGATCACTGCCAGGTCACCAGGTACTATGTCCAACTTTCAACTATACCTCTCATCTTGACTGCTATACTTGTTTAAATTTGTTTGTTGTTGTACTTGTTTTAATTTTCCTACGGTACTGATTAACATTGAAGCCCCAAAATACAACGTACCGTACTGCTTAGATTTTTTAATATCTCGGTAACCGTTGAAGATAGAAAAGGCTTTAAGGAACTAAATTGTGTAGTTTTTAAGCTGATTCTATAATAGTTAAATTACTTATGAAAAACGCAAAAACCCAATTTTTGAGCACAACCCCCCTAACTACCCGCTCCGATTGACCGATACGTCTGTATTACGAACTCGTGCGAACTAATATAGGAATACACGTCTCTACCAAATTTGGTCTTGATCGGACCACAAGAAGTGTAAATGTATGTATGTTATACATTCATACATACATTACATAGGTATACATTCATTGGAATATATATATATATATATATATATATATATATTTATACATTTTAACGACTAATGTTTTTGACGATTAACATGGTCCCGGGCTTAAGTCTTGCCATGAGTAAGTAATATGCTTGTTCCCTATGGGAAATTCGCTAAAAGTAAATTTCGGCTGATTCATGATGTAACTTTTATTTTCCAAAATACAACGTAGTCAGCTGTGATATAAAGTGAGTAAGATGTTTGAAAATTAGTGCTCAATTTTTTTCTTAAAATCTAATCTATTTTTCGAACTCTGTGTTGCCTTGGGGTAAAAACGAACAATTTATTGTTTATTTCATACCTTTTCAGTATTACTCTAATGTTTATAGCTCTTAAAATGTTTTAATAATTAACTCTTTCTAGCTAACCTCTTTCTTTGTTTTTGTTTTTGTTTACCTTTTAATTCAATTCCCAAATGGCATATACCGAAGTTTATCCAAACGAAATGGACACTATTACCCAATACAACATTGTTAATGAACATAACTATAGTCATAATAGGGAAACCTCGTCTTGCTTCGACAAAGACCAGGTAAACGGAACCTCTGACGTGAATGCATGGCAAACTGTTTCATTTAGTTCCCACAAGAGAGGTTCAAGCTCGACAGTTAATCAAAGTTCCAAAAAACCTCGTCAAAATGTGCAAGGGTTTACGTTGAAAACCAATAACAGTTTCAATCCTCTGAGTACAATGTCAACGTCTGGCGACGAACCCACTACCCCCTCCGGTGAACCTTATCCTCCACCTATTTTCATTCCAAATGTAACTAATGTAAAAAGCATGCTGTCAGTGATTGAAACTGTCTTGTTAAGTAAGGATTACACTTACAGATGTTTAGGCCAAAACAAGATCAAACTGAACCCAGCGACGGTTGACGCCTACATCCACAAAAAAATCCAAAAATCCACAAACTAACTGAAATGAAAGCTGAATTCCACACTTATCAACTTAAGCAAAACAAAGCGTATCGTGTAGTTTTGAAGCACATTGAAGCACATTCAACCGATGTCACGGACATAAAGATCGCCATTGAAGAACAAGGTTTTAAAGTCCGTAATGTTACTAATGTCAAGCAGTATAAAACTAAAACTCCCTTGTCGTTGTTTTTCGTAGATCTCGAACCACAATTAAACAATAAAGACATCTATAAACTGGAGTACCTCTTAAACGCCAAAATTTCTTTTGAACCCCCACACAAGAAACCGGAAATCGTGCAGTGCAAAAATGCCAAAGCTATGGTCATACTAAATCGTACTATTGGCATACACCAAGATGTGTGAAATGTGGCCAGGAGCATCCAACACAATCATGTATAAAGCCAACCGAAGCACCACCCACGTGTGCACTTTGTGCCGGGAACCATCCTGCCAACTATAAAGGATGTAACGTATACAGGGACTTAAAGCACAAAACATTTCCTTCTTTAAGAAGTAAAGTAATGCAGGTCACTCCTTCTATACAAGTTGACAGAATATGTAGTGATGAGATACCAGTGCCCAAGTCACCTGATGAAAATAGAAAACTTTCTAATAGTCATTCCTATGCACAAGTGGCGTCAACAGTGATTGCACATCCACCTATAAACCGTGAAAACTGTAATGATCTGAAAATAACTTTACAATCTTTTATTGATAGGTTTGAAAAACTCATGTTACAGCAATCCCAACAAATAGGTACACTTTTAAGCCTATTAACCACTGTTGTGTCCAAGTTAAAATGAACCAGTTCCTGCGATTTGCCCTCTGGAATGCCAATGGCTTGATTAATCATAATCAAGAATTGCAAGTTTTTATTTCTCAAAACAAAATCGACGCAATGCTTATTTCCGAAACTCACTTCACTGATCTCAGTTATTTTAAAATCCCAAATTTCACTTTGTACCACACAAACCACCCAGACAATACT
The DNA here is from genome assembly GCA_023375725.1 of Nephotettix cincticeps. NCBI lineage: Eukaryota > Metazoa > Arthropoda > Insecta > Hemiptera > Cicadellidae > Nephotettix > Nephotettix cincticeps. The sequence continues at coordinate 89,118,563 of CM041786.1, read as the reverse complement.
GCCCACGGAGGTAGTGCTATACTAATTAGAAACTCCATAGCTCATTATGAACTGCCCAAGTACCGATACAATCATCTTCAAGCAACTAGTATTGTGATACAGGATCGATCTGGGCAACTTACCTTGTCTGCTATATACAGCTCTCCTCGACATAATCTCACTCACCAAAACATTACAGAATTCTTCAACACATTAGGACCTAGATTCATAGCAGGAGGAGACTACAATGCAAAACACCGAATGTGGGGTTCGAGAATCGCTAATCCAAGAGGTCGTCAATTGTTAAGTACTATCAACGACAACTTGCAGTATATATCGACAGGTGAACCAACATATTGGCCTACAGACCCTCGGAAAATTCCTGACCTGCTGGACTTTTTCATTGCAAAGGGCATTTCTCATAGCTATACATTGACGTGTCTGGAAACCTGGATTTGTCTTCAGATCATTCTCCAATTATTGCTACTTTAAGTTCTTCCGTTATACTGAAAGGGAAACCATTGAAACTTTTTAATAAATCAACTGATTGGAATGTTTTTCGTTCAAAAGTAAATGAGGACTTGTCTCTCAATATACCCCTGAAGACTCCAGACGACATAGATGGTGCTGTTGAGCATTTCAATTGTGTCATTCAAAATTCTTGTTGGCAATCAACCCCTTATGTACAAGAAAATGCGCTTAACAAAATTGCATGCAACTATCCATTGCATATTAAACGTAAAATTGCTGAAAAAAGAAGACTTAGAAGAATTTGGCAGCGATCAAGAAATGTACGAGACAAAACCAACTTTAACAGAGCGTCACAAAATCTCAAGAGGGAGCTGAAGAACTTAAAAAATGAATGGTTCTTTAACTACACGGCAAATTTATCTCCAACTGGAGCAACAGATTATTCTCTCTGGAAAGCCACTAGAGGAATAAAACAACCTACAACTCCAGTCCCTCCTATCGCTAAGCCTAATGGTTCGTGGGCCAGAAGCAATATCGAAAAATCTGAAGTATTTGCGAGCCATTTATCGGCAGTGTTTACTCCTAACCCAAGCCCTAACCACCATGACGAAATCCAGGAATTCATTGACTCTCCAAACCAACTGTCACCACCAATAGTGGCTTTTACACCCTCTGAGATAACTGGAGTTATAAAACGTTTAAAACTGTTTAAAGCTCCTGGCTATGACTTGATCACAGGAAAGGTGTTAAAGGAGCTTCTTAGAAAAGCTGTTGTGTATTTGACTGTGATTTTTAATTCAATCCTACGAGTCGAGTATTTTCCAGCTCAATGGAAGGTTTCAGAGATTATAATGATAGCTAAGCCAGGAAAACCTCCAAATCAAGCGAGCTCTTATAGGCCAATTAGTCTTCTCCCGATTGTGTCAAAACTCTTTGAGATGCTTTTCTTGAATCGTCTTCTTGTTGAGGTAGAGGAAAGGGACCTAATCCCAAATCATTAATTTGGATTCCGGTGGGAACATTCTACTATCGAGCAAGTGCACCGAATAACTAACATCATTAAAGAAGACCTTGAGACCAAGAAATATTGTTCTGCTGTTTTTATAGATGTTAGTCAAGCCTTCGACAGAGTTTGGCATCTCGGCCTCTTATACAAATTCAAATTTCATCTTCCTCACTTATACTACATGTTGATCAAATCATACTTAACTGAGCGATATTTCAGAGTAAAATTTGGAGTTAGCGTCACAAATCTGCATCCCATCCAAGCAGGAGTCCCTCAAGGAAGCGTGCTAGGTCCTGTGTTATACACACTGTTCACCGCGGACCTACCTGAAAATCCTAGTGTCTGTGTGGCTACCTTTGCAGACGACACAGCCATATTATCATCTCATCAAGATCCCGTAATGGCCTCTGTGAATCTTCAAGGTGCTCTAAATAACCTATCTGAATGGCTAAAGAAATGGAGGATTAAAGTTAATGAAACAAAATCTGTTCACATAGTATTTACCACCAGATTTGGTAGATGTCCCCCAGTGACACTAAATAACATTAAAATTCCTCAATCACATGAGGTAAAATATCTAGGCTTTACTCTTGATGAGAGACTTACTTGGAAGAAGCACATTTGGAATAAAAGAATGTCTCTTGATACAAAATTAAGAAATCTCTCCTGGCTTTTAAACAAAAAATCCAAATTAACACTTGAGAATAAATTGTTACTATACAAAGTCATTATTAAACCTGTATGGACGTATGGAGTTCAACTGTGGGGGGCTTCTAGTGTTTCCAATATAGAAATCATACAAAAGATTTCAATCAAAAGTGCTTCGACAAATCCTCCAAGCCCCTTGGTTTGTCAGTAATAAAACGAGTCATAATGACTGTGGCGTCCCCACGGTCAAAGAAGAAATTAAAAGATTCGGCATGAAATACCTTGAAAGGCTGGAAAAACATCCCAACTTCTTGGCGGTTAATCTATTGGACAATAGCAATGCTACTTATAGACTTAAGAGGACCCATGTCTTAGATGTCCACCTACGTTTTGTTTAACTGTCATATATTTGTGTTCGTGTTTTTTTTCTTAATCATTTGCGTTGTATAATGCAACCTATACGTTAAATTCATTTTAAAATGAGTTTTAACTAATGTTTTTTAAATTCCTCATATTTGCTTAATGTTCTAATTTGTGAACAGATTGTAAATGTAAATAAAGTTATAAAAAAAAAACAACGTACTCTGTGTTTATATTGTCTTATCTGTCCATGTACAGACCCCGAGACACATTAATCGCCCGATTTTTATAAAATTTGGTGCATGAAATGTGGTGGACATTTATGTCTGTACCAAATCTGTAATATTATAAAGAAGAGGTGGTTTTTACACAAGGGTAGATCTTAAACTCATGCAACACATAGACATACACATTTCCTTGAAACCCTCTCGGGCTACGCCCTGTGAACGTCCTCTAAGTTTCAATGTTTACATTTTTAGAGAATGAAAACATAAAATTACTTGAATGTCAACAGCTGTGAATACTAAAATTTGACAGTTCGGGAAGAAGAAGAAATAAAGTGGATTTTTCGGATAAACTGCTGGATCGAAATTAATGAATTATTTGAAATAGTGGAATGGAAGATTTTAAGTTTTTCCGACGACTGTCTCTATTACATTAATCCTTATCCTCTTCCAATATTTGACAGATGTTACTTAGAAATGTTGTAGACACTCGTGTTTTGTCATTTTGTAAACAATGAAGAATTAATGAACAATACCTTAAATGTATCAGTAGAGCCTACACCTTTCAGCCTTTTTAACCCGTGCGAAGAACGGGTACTTTGGCTAGTAATATTATAAAGAAGAGGTGGTTTCTGTATGTTTGTTTGTGGGTTTGTTGTGGCAAATAAATGCGAAAAATACTGAACCGACCGGTTTGAAATTTTACACGAAGGTAGATCTTAAACTCATGCAACACATACTCATTTCCTTAAAATCCTCTCGGGCTACACCCTGTGAACGTCCTAAGTTTCAATGTTTACAATTTTTGAGAATGAAAACATAATATTACTAATGTAACAAATAATAATAATATTACTAATGTACTAATATAACATAATGTCAACTGCTGTAAATACTATAATTTGACAGTTCGAGAAGAAGGAGAAGAAGAAGAAAGGGCTGCCGTGACCGTCCTAGGTTTCAATGTTTACATTTTCTAATGACAACTGTTTGCACTATATTTTGACAGTTCGGGAAGACAAGAAATAAAGTTGATTTTTCAGATAAACTGCTGGAACGAAATTAGTGAATTTTTTGAAATAGTGGAATGGTAGATTTTAAGTTTTTTTCCGACGACTGTCTCTATTACATTAATCCTTATCCTCTTCCAATATTTGACAGATGTTACTTTGAAATGTTGTAGACACTCGTGTTTTGTCATTTTGTAAACAATGAAGAATTAATTAACAATACCTTAAATGTATCAGTAGAGCCTACACCTTTCAGCCTTTTTAACCCGTACGAAGAATGGGTACTTTGGCTAGTTAGTTATAAAGTGTTGTGGCCATTTAAATGTGAATTAATTAATGTAAATGTAAATAAAGATAAATTTAGTGTCCTTGAAACGCAGTACGTTGTCTAAAAAAACCCAATGTTATTCTTATGGAGAAGATTAAAATATCAATTTCTACCTTATTTTTCAACGGTTTCTATGAAACATGTCTGTAATACTACATCACTCTACAAAAGCCACTCAAAAAAGTTTAATATCACCGAGGTGGAAGGGTAATGCCCCAAGAACTTTGAACAATCAATTTAACTAGTTTTCTCTTTTGATTAGTTTAAGAAATCGCATGTTATTTTGAAACAACATAATTTTCTATGATACTTTGGATAAATGTTTTCTGGCAGTTTTAGAGTTGTATTACAGGTTGCAGTTTTTAAATTAATGAAATACCCCCGTCGCAGCAGACCTGCTTACTCTGCGAATTACCAAATCAATAACATAATAGTAATAATATATGACTAGTTTTATCATTATCTGTCAATAAATATGAGTATTATTTGCCTACTCTCCATAGATTAACATGGGAAAGAGTATGCAGGTTTGCTGCTGTGAGGAACGCTGAAAGTAGGTGTTTCTAGCGTAAAAATCTAATTTTTTGATCATTTATATCAACTTTCATCAACATCTGCCCATAAATAAAGGAGTTTGCCTATTCACTATATGATTAATATGAGAAAAGAGTATAAAGGTTTGCTGCCATGATAAACACATAAACTATGATTTTTAAGCATAAACGGGTGGATATCAACAACATGAAAGTAAATACCAAGTTTAATCCAAAAATATTGATTGATATGGGAATTATTAACTTTTACTTATCCTTTTAATGGAAAACGCAAAAACCCCAATTTTTTAGTACAAAAGCCCCATTGTATCTCCATCAGAAACCTTTTTATTAGGACTGCAACTTTTACATCATGAGTATCTAAACATGTACTTCATTAAAAAAATTAAGTCTAAGTTCAATAAGCCAATTTTATAAAAAAATGAATACCATTGAATAATTTTTAAACTATTTTATGATTTTATGTGACGGAACAACATTAAAATATTTTGGTCCTGAGTATACAAATGAATTTCTAAAAACAGTTTTTTTACTTAGGGGATTCTGACAATTTGACTATGTACATTTTTCTGGTTAAATAAAATAATTCATTAGTCCCTCCATTTCCAATTCTAATTTAGAATAATTATAAAACTTGAAAAACATTTAGATGTTGAATGGGTAAAACTTTGATCATTATCTGTCAATAAATATGTATATTATTTGCCTACTCTCCATAGATTAACATGGGAAAGAGTATGCAGGTTTGCCGCTGTGAGGAACGCTGAAAGTAGGTGTTTCTAGCGTAAAAAATTAATTTTTTTGAGCATTTATGTAAACTTTCATTAACATCTGTCCATAAATAAAGGAGTTTGCCTATTCACTATATGATTAATATGGGAAAAGAGTATACAGGTTTGTTGCCATGATAAACACATAAACTATGATTTTTAAGCGTAAATGTATAGACCTCAACCACATGAAGCTAAATATCAAGTTTTATACAAAAATGTTGATTAATATGGGAAATATTAGTTTTTCCCTATCTCTATATATAAAATTGAATGTATGTCTGTCTGTCTGTCCTTTATGCGTTGCCAAACTACTCATCCGATCGCCATGAAATTTTAGGAAGTTGCTCTATATGTGTCCGGGAAGGTTTTAGTGAAAAAACATTTTCAAAAACCCCATAAGTTTCCATTTTATGGCGTTTTAAATTTCTAATGTTAACCTTATGGAGAGTAAGTTTGTTTACAAATTGTCTACAATGAAAACATTTGATTTCTTAGCTACAGCTGATTGGTTTACTTTCCATTAGCAATACCGTATGCTTTACTATCCAATGCCATCTGAATCATTCATTAATGTTAAACTATGAAGTAAATGTGTACTGTAAAAAATGAACAGCTTTAATCACCACGTTAATAGTTAACGGTTTTAGGGGATTATGTATTTATATTTTTATTTTCTGTCTGATTTATTAAAGTCATGTGTTTATATGATAATTACAATGTTTATATTATTACGTTTATTATAATAATCAGCTGTTGTATATCTTTCCTATAAAAGCCGTATTACAGTTAGGTTTCGTTTGGGTTTGGATTGGATTTGAAAATTGTGAATTAATCCACTCAGATTTATTTGTTTTATGGGAATGATATTAATATGTTTTATCGTTTCAGTATTGTTATTCACTATGCAGCGACCCAGAATATATAACATTTCACAATGAAGCCGTATTGCTATTCGACTTCAGAACATGGAAATCTTAAAGTTAACATGTGTTTACTGTGAGGCGTTACGAAGTTCGCCGGGTCAGCTAGTCCTCCATAAAATTAACATTGGAGCACCGCAATACAACATACTGTGTTTAGATTTTTATTATCTCCGTAACCGTTGGAGATAGAGAAAAACTTTGAGGAACTTAATTGTGTAGTTTTTTAAGCTGATTCCAATGGTGAAATATAAAGTTAGAAATTTTTAAAAAATACATGTGAAAAACGCAAAAAAACCCATTTTGGGGTACAAACCCCCCCCAAACTGTCCGTTCCCGTGGACCGATATGTCTGATTTAAGAACTCGTCCGAGCATTTGTAGGAATACACGTCTCTACCAAATTTGGTCTCGATCGGACCATTTTTACAAGAGTTATCGTGTTCACAGACACATATATATATATATATATATATATATAAAATAATTAAGCATAACTTAGTACCCTTTTTTTGTGTGAGAAATTATTTTATTTAAAAAATGAAATACACATAAAAAAATAAAAAATAAACACACACACACACACACACACACACACACACACACACACACACACACACACACACACACACACAGACACAGACACAGACACAGACACACACACACACACACACACACACACACACACACACACACACACACACACACAGACACAGACACAGACACAGACACACACACACACACACACACACACACACACACACACACACACACACACACACACACACACACATTCAGCACCTTCATAAGTGCCAAATGACTTTTATATCTACTTTAAAAATTGTATAGTTGTGTACTGAATGAATGAGTGTTGGTTTTGCAAATTTTCGTTTTAATTAATAAAAAAAGTTTTCAAGATGGGGACGTTTTCATGATTTACAATCATGCAGCTCACCACAACCAAATTTTTGAGGGCTGTTATGAACTTAAAGCCCTCCAAAAAATTCCACCACATCAAAACCTTAAAAGAAACCAGCTTATTTTAAGGATTTCAGAATTGGCACACCAGTTGGTTTTAAAATCAAAATTTCTTACAGGATTAAATCTCAGATAGGTTATTACTAATATAAAATATAAAAAAATGATTCAACTCAACTGCCTAAAACCATATGATTTTAAAATTTTTATTGTAAACTTTTCCTTGAATTTATTTATGTTTTATTGTGTTTTCATGTTATACACAGTCACTATTTCTATTTGCTTGAAAACGTTTTTTATAATTAAAACGAAAATTTGCAAAACCAACACTCATTCATTCAGTACACAACTTTACAATTTTTAAAGTCGTTATATATATATATATATATATATATAATAAATAAATAATTTTATTATTTATTATTATTATATTTTATTTTTTATATATAATTTTAACGACTATTGTTTTTGGACTCTGGGCACCTAAAGAAGAAAAAATAACATGGTCCCGGGCTTAAGTCTTGCAATGAGACCTACGGTAATAGCTTCTTCCCTTTGGGAAATTCGCTAAAAGAAGGTAGGTATGAGTCAGTCCAACGTATTTAGTTAAAATGTTAGTTTTTAGCGAATTTCCCATATGGAAGAAGCTATTACCGTAGGTCTCATGGTAAGACTTAAGCCCGGGACCATGTTATTTTTTCTTCTTTAGGTGCCTAGAGACCAAAAACAATAGTCGTTAAAATTTATATACATATATATATATATATATATATATATATATATATATATATGTATATATATGTATATATATATGTGTCTGTGAACACGATAACTCTCGTAAAAATGGTCCGATCGAGACCAAATTTGGTAGAGACGTGTATTCCTACAAATGCTCGGACGAGTTCGTTAACCAGACATATCGGTCAATAGGAACGGGTAGTTTGGGGGGGTTTTGTACCCCAAAATGGGGTTTTTTGCGTTTTTCACATGTAATTTTTAAAAGTTTCTAATTTTATATTTCACTATTGGAATCAGCTTAAAAAACTACACAATTAAGCTCCTTAAAGTTTTTTTCTATCTACAACGGTTACCGAGATATTAAAAAATCTAAACACAGTACGTTGTATTGTGGGGCTCCAATGTTAATCTTATGGAGGATAGGGAAAAATTAATATTTCCCATATGAATCAATATTTTTGGATAAAACTTGATATTTAGCTTCATGTGGTTGAGATCTATTCATTTATGCTTGAAAATCATAGTTTATGTATTTATTATGACAGCAAACCTGCATACTCTTTTCCCATGTTAATCATATAGGGAATAGGCAAAGTCCTTTATTTATGGGCAGATGTTGATGCAAGTTGGTATAAATGTTAAAAATAAAAATTGTTTATGGTAGAAATGCCTACTTTCAGTGTTCCTCACAGCAGCGAACCTGCACACTCTTTCCCATGTTAATCTTATGTAGGATAGGCAAATAATTCTCATGTTTATTGATAGATTTTTATAAAACTTGTCAAATATTATTATTATTTTTATATTATTGATTTGGAAATTCGCTGAGTACGCAGGTCTGCTGCGACGGGGGTATTATCCTTTAGCCACAATAAAGAATTAAAAAATACGCTAAATTGGTAAACCTTTGAGGAGAGAATTAAATCACATCCAGCAGGGCAAAGTGATGACGTAGTATTGTAATGACGTCATGACTACTATCGACTCTATCAAACAAAAGTTTCGGACAATCGGTGACTCTTCAGATAGACCTACCTATATAAACTCGTGGGTTCCCTTCTTGTAGAATCATATTTTGTAGAAAAAATAAAAGAAATACAGTTTTCCCATCCTGTAGAAAATGAATTTTCAACAGAATTGGAAACCTTCATTTTCTACAATTTAAGACGATTTTAAATATTTCTAAAGAATTGTAAGAGCTCACTTTCTACACGATTGGAAACCTTTATTTTTCTACACGATGGAACCCCTTATTTTCTACAGAATAGGATTATACAGGATGGTTCCGCACCAAATGTAGTAACGTGAACGTAAATGGGATTGATTTTGTAAATACATGAGAAAACAAAGCCTTCCGAGAACGCATTACTCGGTCAAGAGTACCAGAAGGTTGGCTTAATATATTAGACGTTGGTGTAGTTGGGATATGTTCAATTTCGTTTGCTGGTGTTTCTTCAACAACTTTAGAAGTAGTTCTGGTGGGGGTATAGTGACTTCAACCATCGCAGTTGAAGTAGTGTCTTCTGACAGAGAAAATGGGGGTAATCGCATTTCGATCAAGTCTATCTTTTGATTCGTTTGCAAAACAATCTTCTTAAAAGTATTTTTCACAAACAACTCGATTTCTTAACGTTTTCTGTCAGGGAGTCTAGAAATTCATTTGCATAATTCCTAACCCAAGCATCACAAACCAAAGAACTTTTCCGGGAAATGAATAAAATCGTAGACGCGGATGACGACTCTTGCTCCTTTCACATCCTGTGAAGGAACAGGCATTGTGTCCTACATCTAGGGAAAACATAATTTTAAGGCGATGTAGTTCAAAATATTTTTAACAGCCGAAATCAGTAAGCTTACCATTAAAATCAACTTTAAAAACATAGCCCACTGTCTAATCATTTGAATCATTCTTTAAGTCAATATATCTTTAAACTGTTTTGTGTTCGGTTTCATTTGAACAGGGATTATTTAATTTTAAGGGTCAATTCAAAATAATTGATAGTGGATAGCGGCTTTACTATCGGTTCATCTATGGTTATATTTTCACTTGATTCTAATAATTGTGTAGAAAGAAATAGATGAGGTTGGACAGTTACCGGTTACCACTACATCATACACTCGTACACACTCGTTATTTGATTGATTGAAATCAAATGAATTGTTTTCTTGGTGAACATCGAATACTGTAACCGGAATTTGGGGTGACGTCATTACTCTGCCCATTATCTATGTCTAGCTACCCAACATTTTTGAACACAACAATCTTTGTTATATCGATAAATAGATGTCGCTATATAAGCGTGTCGATATATCGAATCCTTTTCGGTTACAGTTTGTAAATAAGAACTTAACCTAAAAATTTTAATTAAGAAAGAGAGATAGGCTAAAGCATAGCGAGCTGTCGAGGTGTAAATAATTATTTTTAAAATGTTACTATTAACACAAAGATTTTCTATTATTCACATCGAAATTTAAAATAATGCTTGACTACACCATTAAAATGTTACATTGTAAAATTATGTTTGTTAAAATACTCCTGATATCTATTTTTGGTGTTTAAATGTTATTCAGTTATGAAGATCAAAATTCCATCTTTAAATCCTACATCAGGTTTATTTTTAGTGTTGACATATTTTACTATAAGAAGTATCAAAACAGTTTTTTGTGAACCAATAGAAACAAGTAATTCAATTAAGACAGTCTTGCCTAAAGATTGTAAAGAAATAACTCCTGAATTTGTCAAAGTTTCGTTTTCAAGTCAAGTTGTTAGTAATGGTAAGTTAAAACAAACCTAATTAACTCCTGAATATGTGAAATTTTCATATGAGTCAATATATGTGAGTAATTGTAAGTATAAACAAACTTAATTATTGTTTTCAAACATAACACTGGCAAATTCACAGGTCTTTGTCCTATTTTGAATGTTGTTTATTAACTCATCAAATTCTGTATTATTGTAACAATACAATTATTTTGGCTCATTCAAGTCATTTTTAATGGAGGTGGTGCTGGGGTGAGTCCATCCTTGCCACACTACTACAGGACGACACTTTTTTCCTATGTTTATCAGATAATTATGTTAATTACAGCATTTTAACTTTAAGATGGATGATATATAAGTTCTTGAAATGTATATAATCACTACACCCTGTAATACGTGTTGGGGGAATCTCCGCTTTCGTTGTTTTTGTGTGTTTATTCTTATGCTGCTCAAGCCAGGTAGTTGTGAGCCACTTGATATCTTCCCTCATCCACCAATACGCAAACTTGTAACTTAAGTGAAAACAGGTTATCCCTGCCTGATTTAAAATTCATGATTTTTGTGCTTTTATGCTTGAGTTTTGAAATCAATAAGTGTAATAAATTAGTGATGTAAATGTTATTGGTGTAATTTTATTTAATAAATCCCACCTATACAATTTCAAGTCAATTGATTGAGGGATTCCCCGCCTTGCGTGTCACTGTGTTACAAAACTTGAGTAGAATCAGTACATACTTGTTGAGGTTATGTTATGATTTTCTCCCCACGTAAAAAGGTAAATATTGAGACCTGTAGATTACTTTGCGCCCACATAGACTTTGTATGGAACATTTTAAGCAAAGTTAGGAGCGAGCCAACGCAGTAAAAAGTGGGTACCGGTAGTATTGAAAAAACTAGGCCCTTTGAATGGAGATATAGAACGTAGGTAATAGCCAAATAATAATATCTGTCAATATTTTTACTAATCAAAACATAGAATTTGCGGTAAGATGTAGGATGGATGTCTCACACTGCAAGGCTTGAAATGGCAAATGAAATAAATTGAAAAAAATGAAGAAAGGGATTTTATAAGTAATTTTCTTTAACATATAATTTTGAATTCTATTACTGTTTCTACTATTTGTTACAGAATACATAGTGGCTTTTAAAGGCTATTATAAAAGCTCAGCAAGGAATAAATTTATTGCAGCTGCATTGAATGGATCTGAAATCTTGAATTGGCGCATTGTGGAGCGAAGTAATCCAGCAAGTGAATTTCCAAGTGATTTTGATGTAGTTATAGTAAGTTAAAATTAAATCGTTGAACTGACCCACATTCTTGTTTTAAGAATAAATTCCATAATTTTCTTTATTCTATTCAGACAATTTTCTGGAACATGGAGCTACAGCCAATTAGCTGGGGTAAAAAAATTGGTCCTGGGCAGGGCTGTAGAATGGGCGACCACCCCGGCTGACCACAGCTAGGGAGGCAATGGCTTGGGGAACACTGCAGATAAAATGGTAAAAGTTATAATAGGCTACAAACATTTTTAAATGGAGAAAGCTGCTGGAGCGCCCACCATGCGTTTCTTAAGGGAGTACAGTACTATACATATGTACCTTTTGCAAAAAACGAGATAAGCTACAGCTTTCAAATTTTTATTGTGTGTTGACTACCAATTTATGTTGGCACTGTGCCAGAATTATAATATTACAACAAAAAATAAACATCATATATGACAGTAAAATTGTTATAAAAATAAATTCAACTTCTTTACAAAATATTTTTATTTGAATAACTACACCCTTTACATCTATTATTTTGATACAGTTTGTGTAATATACATTTATAAAACAAGAGTAAAAATTTCAGCCTTCTGTGACAACCTGAAGTTGAGATAAAGGGAAATTTGTTAAAAAAACACTTTTTCGGAAATCGTGACTGAAGGTGTAATAGTTCCGTAATAACATAACCTCACTTTATTTTTAATTTAATTTTTACAAGAATAACAAGTACTCATATAGTAACTGTCTGATTCTGCTATGCTATTGGCTTCACCAGAGACAGGTTAAGAGAGAAAAGTGAAAAAAATAACAAATATGACTATGGAATACAGTATGAACAATGAACACTCACCATGAGCTCGACGTCCTTGGTGGAAGTAAAGTTAGGTGTAACTGTGACTTTGAAGCATAATTACAAAATTAAATAATTTTTTACATCAAGTGTTATATATCACTGTATTCAGAAAAGAACACAGAACATGAATTTCAATATATATTTGCAAACTTAAATAGCCATTTATGTACGAGTAACCACCATTTTCTATCTCTATTTTGCCTGACTGACCTATCTTGGCCAACTTAACGATAACAATGACCTAACCCGTCGCGTAACATTGTGCAACAAGCTAATGAGGATTGTGGAATTATAGCTGGACGGTCTTTGTGGGATAGAGGGCACCTGACAACATCTCACCCTGGGTGCCAATAAACCGTGCAAGCCCTAGTACTGGGTATATGTCTTGTCTTGTCATGAAGACTACAGTAATTACACTATTTTCCTATAAGAAATCTTAAATTAAATTAATTAATTATTTTAAATTAATTAAATCTTCTATTGAATTGGTTCTGATTGGTGCAGTTGGATGAACCAGATGGTGTGAGTGGTCTGAGTGCTCTGAGCCAACATCCAACCATCCGGCGTGTCACTCCGCAGCGCGTAGTACATAGGTCGCTGCAGTACATCCCTGTGGGCAACTTGACGGATGAAGCATTCAACTCTTGGCCTCAGCGCACCCTCTCCACTGCATCTGTGAGTAATTTGATCTTATTTGTTAGTATAAGTTAATTTTAAGATTTTTGAAGTGATTTTATGCACCTTATTATTCCTTCTCCAGTTCAAATATTAATCGTTTATAGCGACTTAGGCTTCGGGTCCTTTTTGTGTTATAATCAGGTGTCAGTTTCATGGTATAAATATTAACCCATAGGACGGAGTCGTTTCTTTTCTACTCGCAATACCCAAATCATGAGTACCCTTTTTAAACAACAAAAAAGCTAAAAACAAACAAATTGCTTATTGGTTTCTACTACACCATGCATGAAACCAATTATTGCAACACGTTTCCACCTTGCACTACACCTAAGTTACTTCTGGGGAGCAGGGCAAACTGCTTACCTTTTGTCTTCTGCATCTGTTCCTTAGCTATCTCATATATAGACTTAACTGAGTTTTTATAATAGCGCATTGAACATTTTGTAATTTTTGCACATTTTTTGTCATAATGTTTGGCTGCACTGTAAATGTTATATTCCTCCAATGTATCTAATAACTTTACTTTCTCCTATGTTGCTATAAGTAGAAAGTATTGTTTTGTCAAAATGTTTTCAGCAGATAACACCTGCTTTGAGTTTTTGATAACAATTGAATTTGAGTTTTTTGGGATCCACTGAACCCAAAAAAAAAAACGGTTTTCGAAGTGATGTCTTTTCATGTGCTCGTGGATGTGTGCAGATATGTACAAAGACTCAGCCTATTCTATTGGTGGATAAAATTTTGCATGGATATATTAACCGTATTGCAGTTATTTTTGAATTTTTTATTTTCACAAGTAGTTCACCCCTAAAAATTTGTAAATACATGAGAAAATACTAATTTAATTCATATTCACTAATACGGAGCACAAAAAGTGTATATGCATTGAAGGTTTTTTGACACAAATTTATCATTTTATTACAACATGTAACATGATAAATACCCCTGTCGCAGCAGACCTGCGTACTCAGCGAATTTCCAAATTGATAACATAATAATATATGACAATGACAAGTTTTATCATTATCCGTCGATAAATATGAGAGTTATTTGCCTATTCTCCATAAGATTAACATGGGAAAGAGTATGCAGGATTGCTGCTGTGAGGAACGCTGAGAGTAGGTGTTTCTAGCATATACAATTATATTTTGACAATTTATACCAAGTTTCATCAACATCTGTCCACAAATAAAGGAGTTTACCTAATCTCTATTTGATTAACATGGGAAAAGAGTATGCAGGTTAGCTGCCATGATAAACACATAAACCATGATTTTTAAGCATAAATGGATGGATCCATTTTATCATTTGCCCAATCTGCATTGGCATAAGAAGTAATACTTACTTTTTGATTATTTCTCTTGAAAGTTAAAGTCAAGTCCTTAGTGTTTTTTAAATATTGCAGAATTTGTTTTGCTGCTTTCCATGTACTATTAGTAGGCTTTTCTAGAAATCTTCCCAAAAATGAAGTTGAATAGTTATATCAGGTCGAGTAATTCCAGCCAGGTAGTTAAGGCTTCCTATAAGTTCTCTGTAAGGTACATTCATTACTTTGTCATCATTTTGATCAATTTGAAAATTTATTTCCATTGGAGTTTCTTTACCCTTACTGTTTTCCATGTGAAATTTCTTTATTATTCTTTCAATAATTTCAGTTTGATTTAGTTTAATGCAATTTTCTTCTTGAATAATTTTTGTTCCAAGAAAATTACTTACTTCACCTAGATCTTTTGCATTGAATTGATCTTGCAGCTGCTAAACTAATTTTTCAACATTTTCTTGTTTTCTAGTTATCAGACAATCATCTACAAATAATGTCAACCAAACATCATCTCCTATGTATAGACAAGCATCATGTAAAGAACGTTTTAGACCATTTCGTAAGGAAAATTCCATGAAGCATTCGTTCCAACATCTGGGAGATTCTCTTAATCCGTACAAAGCTCGGTTAAGTTTTAGTACTTTGTCTCTTGGAGCTTTAACTCCATCTGGTATTTTAATGTAAACCTCTTCACTAAGAGTTCCATTCAAAAATGCTGTCGGTACATCCAAGTGTCTAAGTTTCCAGTTATTATTCAATGCACGCGATATTGTCATTCTAACTGTTGGCATTTTAGCCACAGGGGCATACACTTCTGTGTTACAATCTTCATGATAACCTTTTGCAACCAATCTTGCTTTCTTAACATTGTCTTGTTTTGTTCTAAAAACCCATTTTGTGTCAATTGCAACTTTCCCTTTTGGTAAATCAGCAACAGTCCAAGTTTTGAATTTTTCATGAGCATTTAACTCTACTTCAATAGCTTTCTTCCAGTCATCTCCAGTACTAATTGCTTTTTTATAGTTGGTTGGATCATTTTCTTGAGATAACAAACAATAAGCAGTGTACATATCATAATCCTTAAATCTTGTAGGTGGTTTCTTATTTCTCATACTTTTTCCGTTACAAATAGTTGGTGTTTTTGTTGTATCGTCCCTTTCATCTTTGTCATCTTCATTTTCAGAACATCCATCTGATTTGTCCTCACCATTACCACATGTTATTTCAGGTATCAAATTTAAAGTGTACTTGAAATCCTGTTCATTAAATTGAACATCACGTGAAACAATTACTTTGTTACTTTGTGGATTCCACAGCCTGTAACCGGCACCAGCATAGCCAACCATACGCATTTCTGTTGCTCTTGGTTCTAATTTGCTATTTTTAGGTAGATTGTATACCCAAGCTTTGCAACCAAAAATCTTCATTTTATCGAGTTTTACTTTAGACTCACCAAGATATATATTAGCTGGTATGTTTCCGTTAAGTGCTCTAGTAGGTGATCTGTTTAGCTGATAAACAGCACAGCTAACTGCTTCTCCCCATAGATATTTTGGTAAATTTGTATCTACAAACATTGATCTTACTTTATTTAAAATTGTTCTGTTAAGTCTTTCTGCAACACCATTTTGTTGTGGAGTATATGTTGCCGTATATTCTAGTCTTATCCCATTTTTTGAACAATATAATTTAAAATCATTAGAAGTAAACTCTCCTCCGTTATCGGATCTTATTCGAGAAACTCTGACATTTTGAGCTCTCAGTTGTTCTATATACTCAGTCAGTTTTTCTTGAGCTTCAGATTTATACTTTAGTGGACAAACCTGTGAAAAATGTGAGAAATCATCTGTTATAGACACATAGTAACGCTCACCATTCAATGTAGGGATATCTACAGGTCCCCATATGTCTGTGTGTACCAACTCACCGATTCTTGAAGATCGGCAACTGTTTTGCTCTTTATTAAAAGCATTTCTTGTTGCCTTTCCTTTCTGACATGAGTCACATGGCTCATTTGAGAATGGGAGACCAAGAAGTTGTAATCCTCTACGATTTAAATGTCCAAATCGTAGATGCCACAGATTTCTATCTATCTTTTTAGAAACTGTATTGGCTTTATAATAACCTTCACCTAGAGCAAATCTCATAACAAACAAATTATTCTGTGTGTTGCACTCAAAATACACTAGATTTTTCTTACTTAGACTAGCTTTGTTACTTTCAAATGTTACTGTAAATCCTGCATTGTTTATTTTATGAACTGACAATAAATTAAAAGGTAGTTCATCTACAATCAGTGCATCAATTGATATTTGTTTAGGAACAGGTTTTCCTTGCATACTGTAAACTATCAATGTGCCACGCTTATTAGCTTTCATCGTTTGACCATTTGCAACTTTAAGTTCTATGGGTACAATTTCTACTACATCTCTTAAATACTTTGAATATGACGAAGATATTAAATTATTTGTAGCACCTGAATCCAATATAAAATCTATATTACTGTCACTGAAGGTATTTAAAGCTGAATTAGTGGCTATAAATGATATTTTTCCTTCTGACAATTTTTGTTTATTTGTTGACTCATTGATTCCAATATTTGCCTGGCAAAATGGCCTTCCTCTGCTGTAGTTTGATTTTGAATAGTGTTGGTTTTTGTCAGAAAATTTCCCATTCCTGTCAAATGTTTTGTTATTATTTATTTTAGGACAGTTTTTATAAAAATGCTCTGCACTTCCGCAGTTAAAACAAGCCTTTCTTTGGTTTGTCTGTGGTCTAGAAAATTTATTTTTATGTTGATCTACTTTAAAAGTAAAGTCGTTTTGAGTGTCAGTTTTTGTGCTTAAACTTGGTCTACTTAAATCATTACTTATTTTCATTTCTACATCTAAAAGTTTGCTTTTTACTGTATCTACATTTAGTTCTGTAGTTGTTGTTTCTAGTACTCTTATCACAGTATCATATTTTTTAGGAATTGAAAGTAAAAGGTGACTGACCTTATCGTCCTCATCAAGTTTTGTTCCAGTTGCTTCTAAATCCCTTATTAATGATCAAATTTTATAAAATGATCTTGAAGCTTTTCATCATTTTGACATTTCAAAGTTAATAGTTGTCTCCTAATATAAAGTTTTGACAATGTACTCTTCCTTTCAAAAATATTTCTTAAAGATTTCATCATATCATAACTTGTTTTAGAGTCCTTAACATACTCCAGATGTCTGTCTGTAATACATTGAACAATTAATGATTTGGCTTTGGAGTCTTGTTTCAAAATTTCTTGTTTTTCTTTTTCATTTAACTTTTCAAGTTTATCTTGGCTCAACTCTTTTAATGTGACTTCTTTTACTCCTTTTTCTTCCAATATACAATTAACTCTGAACTTCCAGTTTGAAAAATTGTTATCTTGTAACTGTGGTAGGCCTAAATTAGAATTCATCATCTTGTTGCCTAGACTCTTATTTAATTAAAATAATACAAAACATACAACCTTTTGGAGTCAAGGCCCATAACCTATTGAAATTATGCATGGTTTAGCAGTAACTAACAAATCAATTATCCAAATTTACATAAAGATACCAAAACATTTTATTAATCAAATTCACAACATTCCATCTAGTTACAAATAAAAAAGGTTACTAAGGTAAACATAACTTTCACTAATGTCAACAACCATATGTTTTTTTTTGTTTCTTAATATTTTTGACTATCAAGTATTATATTAAAATTACTATAACAAGTGTAATTTCTACACTAGCCTTACATCTTTAAGTAGTGAAGATTACTATGGTTTATCAAACAAGGTGATAAAGGCAATTATTTTGGAGATAGTTGAACCATTAACATATTTATTCAATATGATGCTTGAACAGGGGTTGTATCCAAAGGCACTTAAAGTGACAAAGGTGATACCAGTTTATAAAAAAGGAGAAAAGCTAAGCCTTTCTAGCTATAGACCCATCTCGCTGGTTCCTATAATAAGTAAAATTTTTGAAACATGTATTAAGTCACAACTAAATTCTTTTTTTATTACTAATAATTTGTTTTGTGATGAACAATTTGGTTTCATGCCAGGTAAAAGTACTTGTAAAGCTGTAGAAATTTTAGTTAAGAAAGTGTTAAATAACTTTGAGGATAAACTGCTATCATCTGCACTATTAATTGACTTGTCAAAGGCATTTGATTGTATAAATCATGCCCTACTACTAAAAAAGTTGTTTAGATATGGAATTAGAGATAAGGAACTTAGGCTAATAGAATCGTATTTAAGTGACAGAATCCAAATGGTAATTCAAGGTAATGATATGTCTGAGAAAAGAAATGTAAGAACTGGTGTTCCACAAGGATCCGTCCTTGGTCCTCTTTTTTTATTTATTTTATTTTTATTATTTTATTTTTTATTTATTATAGCAGTGAATGACTTCTCTTTTAATGTACCATGCTCATCAATCCTATATGCAGATGACACAACCCTTATTAATCATAGCAATGAATTAGATGAACTGATAGGACTAGAGAGACAAGCATTGCAGATTTCATTAAAATGGTTTCAATCTAATTTTCTTATTGTTAATGACCAAAAGACTGAACAAATCATATTTTCTCTAAATTCAAATATTTATAAAGATGTTAAGCCTGTTAAATTATTGGGTATATACCTAGACAGCAGATTAAGTTGGGACTGTCATGTTCATAACTTATGTAAAAAATTAGCTAGAGTTATTTTTCTCCTAAGAAAGTGTGTAACTGAAGACATGTTGTTAAACGCTTACTATGCATTCTTTACATTCACACTTGAAATATGGAATAACTCTGTGGGGTAATTCCTCCAGCGCTAAAACTGCATTTAAATAGCAAAAAAAGGCTTTAAGGGCAATTAAGAATAAATCAGACAGAGATTCTTGTGTCCCTCTGTTTTATGAATTAAAAATAATGACCCTTCCAAATTTATATATATATAGCTGTTTGATCGATGTCAAGGAGTCCCTGAACATCTATCCCATAAGAAAAGAAATACATTGTTATTCAATAAGGAAAACATATCTTTTGGATATGATTTCTGTTAGATTGGAAAAAACCAAACACAGTCATCTATTTATGAAAATTAAGCTATTTAATAAACTGCCTGAAGATGCTTGGCATGTCTCACTGAAAAAGTTTGTTATTGTTATGAAAAAATGGTTTAAAAATAATGTTTTTTATACTGTTGATGAGTTTATGGCCTGTGATAAGATTAGCGAATTAATTTTTTAAATACATGTTTTTATTATTTGTTGATTGTTTGTTATGGATGTTTATTATTTGTTATTTATATATATATATATATTTTAATCCATATATTTAACGCAACTTAAGGACTTTGTCGATTACACATGTATTGTGGTTAAAGACAATAAAAATTCTTAATTCTTGATTCTTGATTCCCAGGACCGTGCTAGAAGTACATAACTCAACCTCCTGAACATGTTCGGGGTTATTCCATTGTCTACCAAGTATTTGTGTGTCATTTCATTGAATGACCCCCAAAATGTGTTCAGAGGGTTGAGTTATGAACTTCTAGCATGGTCCTGGGCTTAACTGTCATCATGTGGGTTATAGCTCACTTTTATATAGGAAATTCGCTAAAAACATTGATCTTTGCAAAGCCTTAACAAATATATTATAATCACCTTAGATTTATTGGGGGAGAAAAGGATGACTGCTCTGCATTCAAGAGGAGATTCTGCGAATTTGTTACCTTAAAACTGCACAAAGCAATGTTCCTTACAACACTGAAGTACTTGATACACAGTGTAGTTGGAATATTACCGACCATGAAGGATTTCTTTTGAAACCCGCGAATGTCCAAGCTCGTGCTGCTCTAGACGGTTATATTATGTGAATGTTACCAAATATAACTGTAGCTCTTGGTTCCACCAACAATATTTCCTATATCGACCATTTAACTCTGTTATACATCCATTCAAACTTAGTTGCTTCAGAAATATTTTTCTGGAGAAAAAAAAAGAAATACTATAGTAAAAACTTAATTTTAGAATTAACTCGTATTTGTATGGATTTTTTTACAGAAAAACCAATTTTGGCAGTCTACAGGACGTCACACGAGTCGACGTTTGCTACGAGCAATCCCAAGGCAGATTACTTCTATTTTGCAAGCTGATGCTCTGTGGGGCATGGGTATAACAGGTACTCTTATTTACAAGATCCACTATATATTTTTTTAATTACACTAGAGTCTCGGTATTCCGAACTAATTAGGATCGAACTCTGGTTGGATTATCTGGAAATGCAATGTAAAGTTGCATTAAAAGTACACTTCAAATAAAATCCATTATTTTAGACCCAATCTGTGTATTTAGACCAATTAGCTTACATCTTATCACAGTTCACATATAGGGTTTTCCACTACATCTTTTGCATCAAGCGTTCCTGCAGGGACATTCTATCATTCAAATTCAAAATGCTTTATTCATTCGTTATGATCTCGAAATATAAAACATGGTACATAAATTGGCTCATAAAAGCTAACAGTACAGTCTGTAAGCCTACTTTTGAAAATGAACTCAGATGTTTGTAAAGTATTTCTCCGAAAAGCGAGATTAAGACTTGGACAAAGAGTCGAGTCTATTGTGATGTACTGTGAGTGTAGCTAAATTTCGCACTATGCTCCCTATGTGCCCTTTGGCCCTATACATAGGGCGCATAGGGCCCCCAGAACACTGTTGCTCGAGAGCAACAGTGTACTGCTACATCTGTATTTGTGATTTTTATGAGACGATGGCTCAACTTTGCATTGGCTAAAAGGGTTTCTTTGTTATGTCAAAAGATGATAACTGACTCTCTGATGATAACTGAACTCTTATGTTCCAAAAAGTAAGTTATTGTGTTAAACTAATATTGTGTACGTACCCCAGGCCCCCTTATAGGTGTCGACAGAATCGCTAGTCATAATCACTAGTTTTTGGAGGAATATTAGTGTGGGATGAATGGTTTAGAAAGGATTTTATTTCTGTAATACTGAACTGCCCCACACCTCCATCCATAGTTGCATTCAAGATCAGCAGAGACCCAAAAAAAAGAAATAGATTCACACAAAAAATATGTGTTTTATTATTTACTTCATTGACGATTCACAAACCATAAACTGTAATAACTTTCTCATATTGTATTGGCCTATGTATGGGATTCGTGTATTTCTTGGGCTTATTACCTGTTTTCTGTGTATTTATATCTGTTGTAAAATATTTCTGAGGATAGCTTATATATAATACTAGCTGACCCGGCGAACTTCGTAACGCCTCACAGTAAACACATGGTAACTTTAAGATTGGCCATGTTCTGAAGTCGAATAGCAATACGGCTTCATTGTGAAAGGTTATATATTCTGGGTCGCTGCATAGTGAATAAAAATACTGAAACGATAAAACATACTAATAACATTCCCATAAAACAGATAAATCTGAGTGGATTGATTCACAATTTTCAAATCCAATCCAAACCCAAACGAAACCTAACTGTAATACGGCTTTTATAGGAAAGATATACGACAGCTGATTATTATAATAAACGTAATAATATAAACATTATAATTATCATATAAACACGTGAATTTAATCAGACAGAAAATAAAAATATAAATACATAATCCCCCAAAACCGTAAACTATTAACGTGGTGAATAAAGCTGTTCATTTTTTACAGTACATATTTTCTTCATAGTTTAACATTAATGAATGATTCAGATGGCATTGGATAGTAAAGCATACGGTATTGCTAATGGAAAGTAAACCAATCAGCTGTAGCTAAGAAATCAAATGTTTTCATTGTAGACAATTTGTAAACAAACTTACTCTCCATAAGGTTAACATTAGAAATTTAAAACGCCATAAAATGGAAACTTATGGGGTTTTCGAAAATATTTTTTCACTAAAACCTTCCCGGACACATATAGAGCAACTTCCTAAAATTTCATGGCGATCGGATGAGTAGTTTGGCAACGCATAAAGGACATACAGACAGACAGACATACATTCAATTTTATATATAGAGATGTAATAGCCATTTTAACTATATGGTCATTTTATAATTTGTTTTATTTTATTTTATTTTGTGTATTTCTACGCCAGTGGCATTTTTAACGTTTTGATGGGGAACGGTCCAAACCCCGGTCTTGTTACTACCTAACGTCATTTTGTTCAATAATACGTTTTGATATAGATATGTGGTAGCGTGAGTGGTGTTAGCAAATTATAAGATGAAAATTTAAAACATAAGAACAGCTGTATAGATAGCCGTATGGATAAACTGACAACATTCTCTTTACACATATTAATGATTTAACCTATTACCCACTTGGTATTAAAAACAAACTTTTTTGTGTGTTAATTAATGTTGTAATTATATACTAAAATAATGAAGCACATTAGCCAAATGAAGAATAAAAAGTAAATTTTCAGAAAAGAAACGCAATTTATGGATTAGGGAGGCAAAATATGAAAAAAATGTCAAGATATCAAAGTTGTAGATCTTAATAAGTTAACGTAGCAAAGTGCCCTCCGTTTTCCGAAAGGACCTTTCCTTAAAGTCATATAGCCGAAAAATGAAAATTTGTTTTGAAAGAGTTTAAGATGTTTTTGGGGGTAGTAAAAATTTGTAAATTACGAAATCCAATGAGACGATTATTCAGAGTAACCTCTTAGGAATGTTCATAAAGAATTTTAAGTTCCTAGCTTGTCAGGAAGTCAGATATTTTGGCCCTTTTTAAAACCCTGAATTTCAGAAAGGAACCCAATGCATTTTATATGGGAAAACTCTAACCTTTTTTCTTGGGTTTCAATGTAAAATTGTTATATTTGGCAATTTTCCTGTCGGTTGTGGGCCAAAAGGAAGGTCCGTGCCAAATTTCAAGTCTCCAGCACTTCTAGAAGTGGGTTAGGATTTGTATCTCCAATGAGTCAGTCAGTTACACAGGCGATTAAACCTGCATACTCTGTCCTATGTTAATCTTATGAAGAATAGGCAAATAACTAACTCTTATATTCATCGACAGATATTTATATAAAACTTGCCATATATTATTATTGAGTATTATATTATTGATTTGGAAATTCCCTGAGTGCGCAAGTCTGCTGTGATGGCCGTATTTCAAATATATTTTGAACCACTGTAGCAAATGTACTCCTATTCCAATACTTTAAAGCTCTTTTGAAAGAATGTCATGATCTAAGGTATTGAATGCTTTTGAATAGTCGATAAAAACTGCAATAACTTGATTTCTTTGGTTTAATCAGGTGTTCACATAGTCATTGAAATCTAATAAAAGTGTTAAGGTACCTTTCCATGTTGAAATAATATGAAATTCTGTGCTAAATTGTGTTAATGTTTTTTTTGTTTGTGATGATGTAATCAATATAAAGAAATGAATTAAAGACATAAATTTATATTAGGATGGACCGAAAATACTAAATTTTTTGATTATTGGGTTCTAATAGGGCTCAAAAGCTGTGTATTCTTATGGTGATTAAGGGAGATATATTTTTTTAAATGTTAATTAAAATCTTTACTACATGAAATGAGTTTAGTGTTTAAAAAATTACATTTTTTGCTATTTTGGTTAAGTATTTTTATTGTCTTATGATAATGTTTTTATTGTTCTACCATATACTGTTAAATTTTAAACCTTGGATAACTGGAAAAAATTATAACTGTTCATTATGTAATTTAAATGTTAGAGAAGATGTGTTTCATTTTGTATCAATATGTCCTATTTTAACCAGTATTAGAAGAAGGATTTTTGGAAAAAGCTCTCTTAATGAATCAGAATTTTATGAATTTTTAAACGGGAAGAATTGGCGAAGCTTCGGAAATTATATGAAAGAGGCCTGGATATATCGACAATGTTTTATTAGGGAATTTAATCATTAAATGTTGCCAATCTAATAATTATGACGCAACTTAACTTCTGCCAATCAAATGATAATCTATATTATATTATTAATGTATATAAAAAAATAGTTACGGTGTAATTAAATTTTACATAATTCAAGTTAGAAGAAGAAGAAGAAGAAAAACGTGCTTTATTAAATGAAAAACAATATTTGTTGACACTTTTTATCACTAATTATTTAACTAAAGAGTCATAATAATGATAGACAATATCTTTCTACAGCACTTTTCAACACTGGTCACTGAGACCGTCGGTTGGCTGGCACTGATGGTAAATAAAATTGACGATAAGTAAATAAAATTGGTAACATAAAATTGAACGAATAACTAACTACCTAACTATTTATTAGCTATCAATACCTAATGACAAACCGTTTGCCAATCAACAGATAACAAGAATTATATCAAAATTATACATTTAAATTAAAAAGAAAAGCAAAAGAAAAAAAACTTTGTCATTAGATGCTGTCAATACTCCTTCTAACTTATTACACTTTTTTTTTAAGTTCTTCTTTATTCAGTTGCTCTACTAGTTTAAGGTCATAGAGAAACTGGAAATGGTTACCATGATTTTGTAACAATTCAAATCTTTCCTCCAAAGAGTTGATTGCTTTGTCTAAAACAACAAAAAAGAAATCTACTTTAAACGACTCTTTTCCTGAGATAGCATGTTCATCTTCGCTCTCGTACGAAAATTGCCTTTTTGTATTTCTTGGCCTTACTTGAGCTTCAGTTTTGAATTCTGGTGGAACTTCTAGTTTTTCGGCCAGTTCTCTTGCATTAGTTATTATGCTGTTAGGTCCATTTTCAGATCTCATACCATTAAGAAACTCTTTGACATTGTCGATGAGTTTTAGAGCAGTTGGGATATTGACTTCTTTTTTCTGAAGTGATTTACTAACCATGTTCTCTCTATACAAAACTTCATACCATGTGATCAAGGAGCTGATAAATCGGAAATCTTTCAACTTCTTGGCAATCCCAATAGCTTTACTTTTCCCAAACACATCAATATTGGCATCAGTGGTTGCTTCGTATACAGCATCGTACACTTGATCAATGTAATACCTCAATGGCTCAAGAGCAATAATCCTGCTTTCCTAGCGGGTGTCGCTCAGGGGCTTCACAGTTAAGTTTGTGACATGCTTAGTTAAGATACTCCACTTATGGGTCGACCCTGAAAAGAAATTATATATTTCTTGAATAAGACTGAAAAAGTTTACAGCTGCTATGCAAGAAAGGGTTGCATCATTTACTACGTGGTTTAGGGAATGACTACCACAAGGAACGTAAAAGGCTCTTGGGTTGAGGTCGAGAATCCTCTTCTGAACTCCTACATGCTTGCCTTTCATATTAGACCCATTGTCGTATCCCTGACCACGCATATTTTGGAAATGTATTTTTCTTTTTTCCAGCTCTTCCAATAAACAAGAAGTCAAGCATTCACCAGTCGTATCTGTCACCTGAATAAACCCAAGAAAGTGTTCCCTTACAGTGATTTCTTTTCCAGACTCTGACGTTACAAACCTAACCACCATCGTCATTTGTTCTTGGTGACTGACGTCAGGAGTGCAGTCCAGAATGATGGAATAATATGTGGCTTTTTCCAGTTCATTCAGTATGTGTTCATTAACTTTATTGGAAAGTAGGGAAATGAATTCATTTTGAGTTTGCTTGCTTAAATAATGAACATTGGTTTCTTTTGATGTAACTCTGTGAAGGTGTTCGGAAAGAACAGTGTCAAATTTAGAAATAATTCCATTGTTTTCTTTAAAGACTGTGTCGTTTTTGCCACGGAAAGCCAAGCCTTGGGTTCCTAAAAATTGCACTATGTAAAGCAGACGCTTCAAAACATTATACCAGTGTTCAGTTTCAGATTTGATTTTTTGTTGGTTCTGATCATCAATTGTTTTGCCCAACTGTAACCTGTTGCGTAGAAACGTTGACATATTTTGCCAATCGGAATATCCTTCAGTTCCAGACAAAGATACATTATCAGTACTAAAAAGTTTGCAAAAGAAACAAAATATTGCATTTTTAGATATTGAGTAAGCAAGCCACTCTCAGGTGATTTCTTCTCCATTTGGCAATTTCGTCTTGTAATTGGCAACTGTGAATCTTCTGCCAGAAGTTCTATCGATGGGAAAATTTAAGTTTTTAACCTGTACAAGTCCTTTCTCGACGATTATTTGGCGAACTTCATCCGTAATTTTGGCTGGCCATTTTCCACAATCTTCAAGTGAGTTGCACGTTGATTTGGATACCTCAGGAGAATCCTGAAACACATGAATTCATATCCTGAAACATGTTTACTTGTCATATTATTACAATACCAGTTGCATTGTAGGATGTGCGGAGGACCATGCGTTGTATGACTTACGTTGTTGTATTCCTTGGTTGTATATGGTTTTACACTAAGAAACACTTGAAAATAAAAGACATGACTGTCATGTAGTTTGATGTATTAAAGAAAAAACATTTCATCCATATTGTTTGTTTACATTTTGATAATAACAATAGATTTTAATAAAAACATATGTTTGTATAAACAAAACACTGAACCGTAACATATGTTACGATATTGTAAAAACAGGTAACAGTTATTCCTTGATGTAATGAATGAAGAAACCAGATAAAATAATAATACCCCTGTCGCAGCAGATCTGCGTACTCAGCGAATTTCCAAATCAATAATATAATAATAATAATAATAATAATGACATTCTTTATAAAAATCTGTCTATAAACATGAGAATTATTTGCCTATCCTCCATAAGATAAACATGGGAAAGAGTGTGCAGGTTTGCTGCTGTGAGGAACACTAAAAGTAGGCATTTCTACCATAAACAATTTTTATTTTTAACATTTATACCAACTTTCATTAACATCTGTCCATAAATAAAGGACTTTGCCTATTACCTATATGATTAACATGGGAAAAGAGTATGCAGGATTGCTGCCATGATAAACACATAAACTATGATTTTTAAGCATAAATGAATAGATCTCAACCACATGAAGCTAAATATAAAGTTTTATACAAAAATATTGATTAATATGGGAAATATTAATTTTTCCCTATCCTCCATAAGATTAACATTTTAGCCCCACAATACAACGTACTGTGTTTAGATTTTTTAATATCTCGGTAACCGTTGTAGAAAGAAAAAAACTTAACTGTGTAGTTTTTTAAGCTGATTCCAATGGTGAAATAAAAATTAGAAACTTTAAAAATTATATGTGAAAAACGCAAAAAAACCCATTTTGGGGTACAAACCCCCCCTCCCCAAACTACCCTTTCCCATTGACCGATATGTCTGGTTTACTAACTCGTCCGAGCATTTGTAGGAATACACGTCTCTACCAAATTTGGTCTCGATCGGACCATTTATACGAGAGTTATCGTGTTCACAGATACATATATATATATATATGTACATACATACATATATATATATACATAGATACATATATATATATATACATAGATACATACATATATATATATATGTATATATATATATGTATCTGTGAACATAGAATTTTAATGACAGTAAGCAGGCGGAGACTGTTGCATTGTTGTGGCAGACTCAAGTCACATGCCTTTACATGCACTGCAACTCAGCTCTAGCGGTCACCTACCACTAAAGCTACCTTATCTCAGTTAATATTTGTCTAATTTAAAAGAATTTGGTATCAATTGATTTGTAATTACATTACCTACTTGATACTTGATAAAATCAAGGGGAAAGATTGCACTGCGACCTGAGATCTATTGTGCCCCCCAGACTAGTCTCTAGTTCTTGCCTAGAGAACCCCCTCTAGTCCTAATGCCTTAATAAAGTTTAGTATAGCGAGGGGTTCTAACTTTGGAAAATCCTCCACCGCCACCTCGGGTGTTCCCAAGCTTCTGGCTCTCTTCTGACCTATCGCGTCACACTCAGCCAATAGGTGTCTAGATGTTTCTTCCCCAGATTGGCAGAAGCGGCATTCACCCTCTTGGACAATGCCCATCTTGCTCAGATGACCCCTGAGCCTACAGTGTCCGGTTAGAAATCGGTTGGTGCCCCCTATGCTTAGACAGGTTCTAATTGGCACTAGGTCCCGTGATAGGTACTCTTTGCATCCTTGCTCTGGAGGCCCATAATCTTCTTTCTGAGAACCCAGGGTTCCTGGATCAGCACCACCATCTGTCCCTCCCAGGAAAATCTTCTCAAGACCAAGGCCGAGGCTCCCTTGGCATGATGAAGGTTTACCTGGGCTATCCTAAAGTTGAGGAGATCCCTTCCCAACTTTTTCTTGAGGGATGGCATCCTCCTCGCCATCTAGGGTGCTCTCTACCATCTTGGGGGTTGCTATATTGAGGCTAGAGAGGTCCAGGTCATCGCCCTGTACATCGCTTCCCTCAGCTCCCCCTGGCTGGTTGGAGTCTCCCGACTTCTCGCCTGCCTCCTTCTCCGTGGGCTTGCGCGCATGCACAGGGATCCTCCCAAATCGGTAGAAAATTTGGAATTTCTCCTTCTTGATTTGCTCCTATGCCTGGTCATCAATCCCAATGTGCAGGAGCTTTCCCTGTCCCTCCTCTTTACTCCTCAGAACCTGCCACGTCTGGGTACCAAGCCCCTCGTTCTGGCTTTCAACCAGGGACAGGATGAACTTGTCGTCCTCGCCTTTGCTTTTTGTGAAGATCGTGACGTTATGAGCCTTGCGTATATCGTCCCCAAGGCACGCCATCAGTTCTACCCCCTTCCACTCCTGCAGCTGGGTGGCCTTACTCCTCAACCAGTCAGCAGTTTCTTGGTTGATGCACTCCACCAGCATATACCCAGGCCTGAAGTGCACGCCCGCAAACTTAACCTTGCACGAGGTACCTCTCGCTATCTCTCTGATGAAAGCGTCCTCTAGCTGTGAAAGCTCCTCCTTCCCCAGCCTCAATTTAGGGTATTCTTTTGGGAGTACAGCAACTTTGACGAGTTCAGTGGTTTCTGCATATGTGGTTGCTTGCCCACGTGCAGGTGCGTAGGGTGAACCCTCTGTACCCACTCTCCTCCTCTTAGCATCGTACTCCCTCTGGGGTGGGGTGATCTCCTGCGTACCCCTTTTCCCCTGACTGGGCGCAGGTTCGTTCTGCCCTGCTGCCTTCCTTTCTTCTACCCTCTTCCTGGCCTCGTCAGGTTCCATGCCCTGCTCCAGGAGTCAAAGGTATCTGCGGGTTCCTGCCCCACTCAGTCCCTGTCTACGAGGGTCGTCCTTACCCCCTGGTTCTCCCAGTTTTGGGTATCTAGCCAACGGTCGATACCTTTGACCCCCCTCCTATGTTTTGCGGTACTTGCCTGCGGCAGTTGCTCCTGCCCTGCGTTCTTAGTATTTGCTTGTGCGGTACTTGCCCGCGGCAGTTGATCCTGCCCTGAATTCTTTTTATTTTGTTTTTCTTCTTCCATGTCTGTTCCGACGAGTAGCTAGGGAAATATCCGTCCGCCTGAACAGAGCCCCGCATGTCCAGGTAAGGCTGCTTACTGCAGGAGGTCGCCCGGTATCCTGCAGGTACCGTTCTAGACACCATATATAAGGCCTGGTGCCATCCACTCCTCGGCACGGTCCACGTGACACCTTGAGTTGGCCTGAAACAAAGCGGAAGAGCAGGGGAGAAGATGGGAGAAGAAGAAGAGAATGGGTTTGTACAGATAGATGAAGACAGTCTATCCACGCATTGGAGGGGAGAAGAAACGTGGGTAAATAGAAAAGACCCTGCTCAAGAGGAGAGTAGAGAGTCAGGGAGGCTGTTTGCAGTGGCTTCGCCACTGGGCGGTGTGATCGCCAACCCCTATGCCGAAAATTACATTACTTAAAAAAGGTTATTCTTGTAAATTTTCTTTTAAATCAACGGCTCACGAGTTATTTGAGAAACAAAATTTTAAATAGTCGCCATTTTGTTTTATGATTTTGAGAAATTGTCATAATTTTTTTGTAGCTTTGTTTATTTGCCATAAATGTTTTTGCAAAGTTTCAATTCTGTGTGTTTAACCATTATTCAGAAAAAATACTATATGTGAAAAAAACAAAATGGAGGCTGTGTGAGTTACTAAGGACTTCCGGACAGTTTAAATATGAAATTTAGATATGTTTCTTACCCAGGAACAATGCCCTAAAGTATTGGTAGGGAATTCTGAAACACCCTGTATATATATATATAAATTTTAATGACTATTGTTTTTGGACTCTGGGCACCTAAAGCCGAAAAAATAACATGGTCCCGGGCTTAAGCCTTACCATGAGACCTACGGTAATAGCTTCTTCCCTATGGGAAATTCGCTAATATAGGTTTATGATTTGTATCTTTTTTTATTTTTAATAATAATGAACGGAAAACCATGAAACGGACTGGACTCAAATTAATTGTACAAGGAGGTTGATCATGTCCCCATACAACACATAGATCTATTTCCGTCTTACAATTCCCTCGGGCTACGCCTCGTGAGCGTCCAAAGGTTAATCCTTCACATTTCAGAACAAATCTTCCTTCCAACCAATTAAAAAAAAATTAAATATTAGTTAAACTATTAAATATTTCATGGTAATAATTTAATACAGTTTTGTACAACGAAGTAAAAACGCGAAAACCCTATTTTTTATTGGATGTCAAATAGTAAAATCTGATATTGAGACAAACCTCAAATGGCGGCAGACCTTCTGGATCATCTTGTACATTTAAACGTTTGGAAGTTTAAGCAATCACAGCATCACAAGGAACCAAATTGAAATCTTGAGCTTGAGAAAATTCTCCTTTTTTACTCTCATCCTGAAATAATATTTTATTTTAATATACTTTATTTTGTTATAACTAATTGCAAGTACTGGTGCTGTTAGTGTGGTAGGATAACAATAACGATTACAAAATCACATAGCATATTAATCTGACTGTATTTTAACTCAAACTTAGTTACCGGTACTTGTTGGTGTTGTAATAATTAAAATAAACCATACAGTAGGCAGTAGGCCTACTTCAGAATATCTGATGTACCTTAATTTACAAAATCCGGATTCCACATTAAAAAAAAATTAATACTTAATATCCTCGGCGAAATGTGATTTTTGTGAATTCATGTGTGAACACAAATTCAATACATTGCTGCGTGCGGTTAGTATCATAAAAATTGGTCACATCGTAGAGGTTTTTCGTACAACGAAGTTTCGGTTGACCGCCAAAGTGATAGTGTAGTACTGTACAGAATTTTAGCCCTAAGTGGTTCGGTTCGGTTCTCGGTAAATAGATTTATTCTTACCTGCAGTTGATGGGTGCGATACCATCCTGTAGAATCCTATTTCGTAGAAAATGAGGGTTTCCAATCGTGTAGAAATTTAAGGGTTTCCAATCGTGCAGAAAGTGAGCTCTTACAAAATTATTTCTTCAGAAATATTTAAAATCGTCTTAAATTGTAGAAAATGAAGGTTTTCAATTCTGTAGAAAATGGAGGTTTCCCATTTTGTAGAAACATAAGATGGTCCAATTTTGTAGAATTTCCCTTACTCTATGGAACAAATAGACAGGGATGCCATGTGCACGATAATAGTTTTGAGGACGGTTAACAGCTGTCACTGCCAAGTAAGCTAACGTGCAGCTAACGTTATTTCTTCTTTTTAGCTGTGTCTAGCAAGACTAGTTTCTAAGAAGAATAAACCCTTATAAATTTGATTGATATATACTATCAGAGAGGAACGGATTATAAGTTCTTTACTATCCGTTCATCTATGGTATTATCATCATTCATAATATACGTAACTATAAGAAATAAACGTTTATAATTAATAACTGATTTAAGTCTTGTAAGATATCTACAAATAATAACTAATTAACAACGTGAAGTAACTAACTAGGATGTTTATAGAATTAGTTAGTATGAATAGCTAAAACAATAAAAGTACATATAGTGGTAACATATTGGTTTGGTATATGTTTGGTCTCGGTTATAGTTATTTGGTGAGTATAACATATAAATATAAATTTAAAACGTTTCTTTTATTGTTTAAATAAAAAATATTCCATTTAAAAATATTAGCAATAGGAAAAAGAGTATATCAATTTGAATTTCAAGTTTTAAATGTTGCCATTATGGTAATTATTTTTTAAATGAATAGCCATGTTATTTGACGAATTACTGATTAATTAGTCTTAATTGATTACATGACTACCTTTGGTTTCAGCTCTTTTGAAGGACGATCAAAAAAATATTCCATTTAAAAATATTAGCAACAGGAAAAAGAGTATATCATTTTGAATTTCAAGTTTTAAATGTTGCCATTATGGTACGTAATTATTTTTCAAATGAATAGCCATGTTATTTGACGAATTACTGATTAATTAGTTCCTAATTGATTACATGACTACCTTTGGTTTCAGCTCTTTTGAGGGACGATCATTCATCTGTTGTGATGGAACTGTAACCAGCCTTTAATCTATAGAAAATAATAGTTTCGTTGGAGATTACGTTACTATTCATTATATACTACAGTACTTCTTACTTACTAGTCAAGCTTACTATTCATTAGAATACATTAATCAGAGTTCAAATTCAAATTCTTGATTGCCGTATAAACATATTACATGTATGGCATTGTCATATTTAACAGGTTATACATCTGGCACAAATTACATAATAATCAAAACATTTAACCTTTGAAATCTTTACAGTACATTATAAATTCATTAATATCATAAACACTAAGATCTAATAACAATGATTTTAATTTGATTTTAAAATTTTTCTCATCTAAACATTTTATTTCCTCTGGTAACATATTATAAATCTTTTTTCCCAATTCAAATGTTGATTTAATGGTTGACTGGTAGTTACATTGCCTAACTCTTAAAAAATTACTTTGCCTAGTAACATAGTCATGAATTGAACTGTTTTTAGGAATTAGATCTAGGTTTGACTTAATATACAATAACAGTTGTAACAAATACAAGGAAGTAACAGTTAAAACTCCAAGACTTTTAAAAAGAGGTTTACAATGTGATCTATGACTAACACTACATATAATTCTAATAATTCTCTTTTGCAGAATTAAAAGTTTATTTACATTGGTATCACAGCCCCAAACAATTATTCCATATGACAAGTGGCTCTGTATATATGCAAAATAAACTGACATTAATACATCTAAACTAACAGATAATTTAAGTCTTCTAATCATAAATGTGCCTTTTGAGATCTTTTTACAAACATTTAAAATATGAGAGCTCCACTTAATATCTGACTGCAGCAGTACACCTAAAAATTTAATTTCTTCAACAGCAACAAGGTTACTCTTACTAAATTTTACAATTTGAGTTTTATCCTTATTTAGACATAGAGCATTGGCAGCAGTCCAATCCTCTGCAATAGAGTTAACATGTGACATCAATTGATTAACAAAATTAAGGTTAGAGCCACTAATTTGAATCGCTAGGTCATCAGCATACAAAAAAGAAGATACACAAACATTATTAAAAGCTGATGGGAAATCATTGATATACATTATAAACATTGTTGGTCCAAAAATTGACCCTTGTGGCACACCGTTACACACTTGGACAAATTGAGAAGACACACCATTAAAAAGTACAGACTGAAATCTTTCAGATAAATATGAATTAATTAATCTAACAGACTTAGCATCAAAACCATAAAATTTAAGTTTATCCAAAAGAATACAATGGTCGATAGTGTCAAACGCTTTCGACATATCAAAAAAGCTACTTGCTACAAATTTTCTATCATCTAGTGAAACTGATTTTCTAGCGGTGGTTGCCATTATTCGCATATCGCGTTAATATACCCTGAGCTTTTAAGTTGATCCTCAGGTAAATTTTTAAAAGATCTCCAAATAAAGTTATTTTCTAGGATATATTATTTTTGTTTTTGTTTCATATGTTATATAACACTATTTATGGGCAATTCAAATACTCATAGCTCCAAAGTAATGCAGGATGGAAGCCCTGTATTAAAATGTTAAAAGTCTATTAATATGTATATTAAGCAGACTTTTATTATTAAAATTCCGTTTTGTTACTGTTATCATTTGATATTGACTTGCAATGTACTTTGAGCTGACAGTCTGTTGTCAACATAATTTTCCATAGCAGATTGCATATGCACCACCATGAATGGAAACTAAATTGCTCTTCAGGTAATATATTATTATATTGAAGCCTACCGTTTGGTATTTCCATGCTGTCTCTGATGAACTAATACCAGCTCCATTTAAGAAAGACGATAATTATTAAACTAACAACGAATTGAATGCTAATTTTTTTTCGTATTAACACCAATAAGTATTCAATTTACAAATTTTATTGTGATTATAGTAACAGAATACTGTCACTGTAATCACAATAAAGTTTAATAATTAACTAAAATCTTATTCATATTACAAACTACATACACACTCACAAGCCGAACCTCACTCATTTCTTCCAAGTATTAGTTTTTGTTAAGAGTTTTAGAGGTATTTTATTGTATTTTGTCTAGAATATTTTGTTTCAGGAGCAGGTGTTAAAGTAGCGGTTTTTGACACTGGCCTGTCCAAGACTCATCCTCACTTCAAACACATTGCTGAGCGAACGGATTGGACAAATGAGAAGTCACTGGAGGATGGCCTCGGTCACGGAACATTTGTAGCTGGAGTTATCGCTTCAACAAAAGAGTGTCTGGGATTCGCTCCAGACTCAGAACTACACGTGTTTCGTGTATTTACTAACAATCAGGTTAGTTTTGTTCCTTCCTCAGTAGTAATTCAATAATTAAAAAGGAATTTTTGTACACATATTGTTTTTTCTTACCTAAATTAATTATTTAAATTTATAACATCAACAGGTGAACAGCTTAAGTTAAGGTTAAGGACTGATAAGTTTACTTTATCAGAGAAAATGTTACTTGTGCCAGGTAGAATATTAAGACCCTTTAAACTTTGCCCTAAAATGAATTTAGCAAACTCTTAATAGAAAGAGAAGCCAATATTTAACCATACAGCGGAACTTTAATAGTTCAAATCATTCTGTGATCCAAACTCTTTTCTCAGTTCCTAAAATTTTATTTATTATCTAAGTTAAAATTTAGTGTTTATAGCAGTCTCCCGATTATTCCACGAGCGGATTAACTGCTTTGCGGCTTATCCACGATCAGAAAAAAAGCAACCACGGTAAGCGAAGTTTAACACATAAAGTCCATCTTTGCACCTGCAAATTATAGTTACCGCCCGCGACACATTGGCCTTATGCAAGTACATAGTGACGTGGACAGTGTAAATACCTGGCGAATAGGTAAATATAAAATGAGTATTACCCAAGGCCCCTAAAAAGGCAAATGCCCAAAACCTGCGGTAAACAATTCTTTAGTTAATACCATTTTTCGTGGTATCAATGATTCAAAGTTTTCTAATTCTATTCTAATTTGGGTGACATAACAAATCAATAATGTGTACATGTTATGCAATTTTGTTTTTCTCTTGTTTGCTTAAATACTTTATAGAATAGGCATCCCACATATGAAGGCAACCATCACCTGTCTACACACATCTACACTGTACACCGCCTATCAAGTTTAACTAAAATGGTAACAGCTGAGCGTTCCATTGTTACAAAAATCAACTGTCTGAGTGAAGTAACAGCTGATAAATAGCTGTTAAAAATGTTGGCAGAAGAACAACATATACAATGAAATTGCTGCAATTCCAATGTTCGTGATAAGTTGGGTAATAGCAAATTTCCAAAAAAGATTGGAAGCATGCTTGGAGGTTAGCAATAATCATATGAGGGGTGTCCTAATTCATAAATTCAAATGGTTGAAGTATGTAAGTATATTTTAAATATTTTTTGAGTTTTAATAAACTGCAGTTGTTACTTTTTTACATTCGGTTGTTTTATTTTTAAATAAGGGAGCAAAACATAAATTGTATAAAATGTAAATATTATTGATTTGCTATGTCAACCACAATAGAAAAGTTGAATGGTTTAATTTATTGATATCACAAAAAATGGTAATAACTAAAGATCCATTCACCGCAAAAATCACCTCTTTAACCCATTAAACAGAAGAGCTATGACAAATTAAAATACCCCCGTCGCAGCGGACCTGCGTACTCAGCGAATTTCCAAATCAATAATATAATAATAATAATAATAATATATGGCAAGTTTTATAAAAATCTGTCCATAAACATGGGAATTATTTGCTTATTCTCCATAAGATTAACATGGCAAAGAGTGTGCAGGTTTGCTGATGTGAGGAACACTAAAATTAGGCATTTCTACCATAAATAATTTTTATCTTAACATTTATACCAACTTTCATCAACATCTGTCCATAAATAAAGGAGTTTGCTTATTCCCTATATGATTAATATGGGAAAAGAGTATGCAGGTTTGCTGCCATGATAAACACATAAACTATGATTTTTGAGCATAAATGTATAGATCTCAACCACATGAAGCTAAATATCAAGTTTTATCCAAAAATATTCATTAATATGGGAAATATTAATTTTTCCCCGTCCTCCATAAGATTAACATTGGAGCCCCACAATACAACCTACTGTGTTTAGATTTTTTAATATCTCGGTAACCGTTGGAGATAAAGAAAAACTTTAAGGAACTTAATTGTATAGTTTTTTAAGCTGATTCTAATGGTGAAATATAAAATTAGAAATTTTAAAAAACTACATGTGAAAAACGCGAAAAACCCCATTTAGGGGTACAAAACCCCCCTAAACTACCCGTTCCCATTGACCGATATGTCTGGTTTACGAACTCGTCCGAGCAGTTGTATATATATGTATTTTATATGTATATACATATATATATATATATATATATATATATATATATATATATACATATAAACATTTTAAACGACTATTGTTTTAGCGAATTTCCCTAAAGAAGAAAAGCTATTACCGTAGGTCTCATGGCTTAAGACTTAAGCTCGAGACCATGTTATTTTTTCTTCTTTAGGTGCCCAGAGTCCAAAAACAATAGTCGTTAAAATTTTTATATATATATATATATATGTATAATATGTATATATGTATATATGTATATATATATGTGTCTGTTAGCACGATAACTCTCGTAAAAATGGTCCGATTGAGACCAAATTTGGTAGAGACGTGTATTCCTACAAATGCTCGGACGAGTTCGTAAACCAGACATATCGGTCAATGAGAACGGGTAGTTTGGGGGGGTTTTGTACCCCAAAATGGGGTTTTTTTGCGTTTTTCACATGTAATTTTTAAAAATTTATAATTTTATATTTCACCATTGGAATCAGCTTAAAAAAATACACAATTAAGTTCCTTAAAGTTTTTCTCTATCTCTAACGGTTACCGAGATATTAAAAAATCTAAACACAGTACGTTGTATTGTGGGGCTCCAATGTTAATCTTATGGAGGATAGGGAAAAATTAATATTTCCTATATTAATAAATATTTTTGGATAAAACTTGATATTTAGCTTCATGTGGTTGAGGTCTATCCATTTATGCTTAAAAATCATAGTTTATGTGTTTATTATGGCAGCAAACCTGCATACTCTTTTCTCATGTTATTCATATAGGGAATAGGCAAACTCCTTTATTTATGGGCAGATGTTCATGAAATTTGGTATAAATGTTAAAAATAAAAATTACTTAAGGTAGAAACACCTACTTTCAGTATTCCTCACAGCAGCAAACCTGCACATTCTCTTTCCCATGTCAATGTTATGGAGAATAGGCAAATAACTCTCATGTTTATGGACAGATTTTTATAAAACTTGTCATATATTATTATTATTATGTTATTGATTTGGAAATTCGCTGAGTACGCAGGTCTGCTGCGACGGGGGTATTATATTATACAGTATTCTTCTTGAATTTGGTCTGACATATTACCATTTACTGAGACAACCTGTCTTCGATTACTAAGGTAAGATTTTAAAAACTTGAGAGAGGTATTTTCAAGACCATAATATTCGAGTTTCATTAAAAGATCTTGGTGGTCCACACAGTCAAAAGCCTTGCTCAGGTCACACAAGGTGGCCCAAGCAAAGGCTTTATACTCAAAAGTATCAATTACCTCACAGACCAGGGCGTCAATGGCATCGTGAGTTGATTTGCCACTGCGGAAACCAAACTGGGAGAAAGAAAAGAGTTTATTGGATTCGAAAAAAAAAATTATCTGATCAGAGACCAATATTTCAATTACTTTAGATAATATTGGGACTATTGAAATGGGTCTACAACTTTCAGGCTTGTTTTTATCTCCCTTTTACCGTAGGTCTCATGGTAAGACTTAAGCCCGGGACCATGTTATTTTTTCTTCTTTAGGTGCCCAGAGTCCAAAAACAATAGTCGTTAAAATTTTTATATATATGTGTATATATGTATATATATATGTGTCTGTTAGCACGATAACTCTCGTAAAAATGGTCCAATCGAGACCAAATTTGGTAGAGACGTGTATTCCTACAAATGCTCGGACGAGTTCGTAAACCAGACATATCGGTCAATGGGAACGGGTAGTTTAGGGGGGTTTTGTACCCCTAAATGGGGTTTTTTGCGTTTTCACGTGTAATTTTTAAATTTTTCTAATTTTATATTTCCCCATTGGAATCAGCTTAAAAAACTACACAATTAAGTTCCTCAAAGTTTTTCTCTATCTCCAACGGTTACCGAGATATTAAAAAATCTAAACACAGTACGTTGTGTTGTAGGGCTCCAATGTTAATCTTATGGAGGATAGGGAAAAATTAATATTTTTCCCATATTAATCAATATTTTTTTATGAAACTTGATATTTAGCTTCATGTGGTTGAGATCTATCCTTTTATGCTTAAAAATCATAGTTTATGTGTTTATCATGGCAGCAAAACCTGCATACTCTTTTCCCATATTAATCATATAGGGAATAGACAAACTCCTTTATTTATGGACAGATGTTGATGAAAGTTGGTATGAATGTTAAGATAAAAATTATTTATGGTAGAAATGACTACTTTCAGTGTTTCTCACAGCAGCTAACCTGCACACTCTTTCCCATGTTAATCTTATGTAGAATATAGGCAAATAATTCTCATGGTTATGGACAGATTTTTATAAAACTTGTCATATATTAATAATTATATTATTGATTTGGAAATTCGCTGAGTACGCAGGTCTGCTGCGACGGGGGTATTTTAAAATGGGACAGATCCGGGATAGTTTTAATTGTTCAGGAAAAATTCCTTCAGATAAGCAGCTGTTAATCACTGTGGTCAGAGGATGTACTATTGCAGGTATAATTTTTAAATAATATTATTTGACATGTTATAGCAGTCCAAGGAGTTAGAGTTATTAAGTTTTTTAACCGCATCAAAGATATTTTTCGAAATTACTGGTCTGAAACTGAAATTTATTGGCACTATTTGATATTTTTTTACTAGACTTTCTGGAGGAAGACCAGAACTGCCTATACTCTGTTTTATTGCCTTGACTGATTCAAAAAAATACTCATTGAATTGAGATGGTGCAATATTTTGTGATGTATAATTTTGCGTGTTTTGAGTATTTAACTTGATCATATTCCAGGCAGCTTTACATTTATTGCTACTACGTTCAATCTGTCTTTGGTTGTAATGCAATTTGGCCAGAGTGATTTTTTGTCTGTACAATTTCTTTAAATTACTAATGTCCTGGCTAACTCTACAGTCAGGGGAACAAGATTCCTTAATTAATTTACTTAAAGGTAACATTTTCTGCTTAATATTAGCAAGTTCAGCTGTGTACCAGATTTGTTTTGGCAATCCTGAAGTTTTACATTCTGATTTAAAGTCTTTTTTTTACAGAAAAATTTTACTGAATTGCAAAGTTTGTTGAAGAAATAAGTAAACAAGGTATTTGAGTCAGTTGAACCACACATAATCTGCTCCCAGTCAGTGCAAATAAGCATTTCCAACAAATGACTTAAACCATGTTGTGGCAAAATTATTTTAAACAAAGTAGGTTTACTGGCATCACTTAAAATATTACTTTTTTGGAAGTCCGGGTTATGCAAACTTATGGAAAAAATTAGACTGTCATGATCTGAGAATGGAAACGGTTCAATCTTACAATCATGGCTCGATTCTTTATTAGTACTATTAATAAAAACGTTATCCAAACAGTTTGTACCTCTTGTGGGGTTGAAATTTTGAAGAAAAACGTTAAACTGCCTAAGTAAATTTAAAAAATCTTTAACAGTACCCTTGTTCTTGGTTACATCAAATTCAACATTTACATCGCCACAGTGTGATTAAACCACTGATCCTCCAAACTACCCAAAAAATACAGTCGGGCTACCATCAGGTGACCTGTAGACAGATACTACAATTAGTTTTAATTTCTGAGAAATAACTGCTGAAATTTCGAAATGTAACTCCTGACAAAGAAAAAAGACTTCCAGAGCAGTAAAACATGACATGTAGCAATTACTTAAAAAAATTAAAGAGCCTCCTCTTCCAATATTACTTCTACAGAATGAACCACCCAACGAG
The DNA here is from genome assembly GCA_023375725.1 of Nephotettix cincticeps. Lineage (NCBI taxonomy): Eukaryota > Metazoa > Arthropoda > Insecta > Hemiptera > Cicadellidae > Nephotettix > Nephotettix cincticeps. The sequence continues at coordinate 89,077,229 of CM041786.1, read as the reverse complement.
TAGTTAGGAGGATTTGAAAAATCTACCTCGCCTAACTGAAACCAGTGTTCTGATAAGCAAATTATATCAATATCAAGGCCCATCACAAAACTTTTAAGTACAATCACTTTCTCTTTTAATCCTTGAATATTCAAAAACAATATTTTAAAATTTAAATTACTATCTTCATTTGCACTTGACTGATTATGGTTCTGACAGTTTACTGAATTAGGTCTTAAGTTACTACAAGTGGTAGAGCAGCTTGTGTTAAAAAATTGGTTCTATTACAAACTAACTCTGATTGATTTTTAATAACATTGTGCATTAAACTTAGGCTAGACACTTCAGGAGTGTTGAAACCTGCAAAATGTGTTGAGTCACTGTTGGTAGAGTCCGTTGCAACCCTGGGTCCTCTAGGTGGTGTCTGCGTAACTGCAACGGAAGCTGAGTTGATGTAGGTAGAGGCTGTTGATTCCCTAGGCTTTATGGATGGTGTCTGTGTAGAACAGATGGGTTGGTTTTCTGTCGTCAGGCTGGATTCTGCAGACGCTGAGACGAAAAGATAACTTAGTGTCCTTTTAATCATATTGACAATTCGCCACTTTCCAGATTGATTAAAACGCAGTCCGTGCCGAGTATACATGTGACGTGGTAACTCATCTACAGGCAAAAATATTGCATAAGGGGTCCTATTGATTAGATGTTTAAGTTCAAAATTTATATAATCAACACTATTGCTTGCGGAGGGTTGGTTGTGACGGAGCGGAAGACCCGCAACTGTTACATTTGTATGTGATGTTACACTAAGCAAATTACTAAATGTTTTAAGCATGTCTTCTTCCCTGTCAGATAAATTGTCATTGGAGCCGCCAACCACAATCACTGTGTCCTCTTTAGTAAATGTTGCAACTAGGTTCTTTAGATCTTCAACAACTTCACATAAACGTGCATTAGGTTTAATGATGCTTGTTACTGAAATACTTGAAGGGACTGATGTTTTTAGATTAGCAGACAATCTACGGCCTTGGCTGTCCGTCAATATTAGAACTCTTTGGCATGAAAACGCTTCGCTCATATCAGTAGGTTGTTTTTCAGGCAACATTGCGCTTATCTGACTTTTAGTGACTAACTTTTTTGACCTAGGCCTATTAATACTTCCGCCTTTATTAAGTTGATAAAGAGTCGGAAAGTTTTCCAAAGTATTATTATTAGGTTGTTGAGATTCATTGCATAGAATGCTAAACTTATTTTTAGTCTCAATAGGCTTACTTAATAGAGTACTACTTATCACATAACCATTTTTGACATATTTATTTGGTCTATGAAAGTCACTTTCCACATCATGATTCACAGCCTCATTCATCTCACTTCTTAAAATATTAATAATTTCTATCTTGGACTCCAAATCCTTCTGCTGCTCAGCAATTTCACTTAAAAGTTCTTCATTTAGTTTCTGTGTGTCCAAATGCTGTTTTTCTATGTCTTGTAACAGTTTACTAAGCCCCATATTTCTTGTTTTTAAACACATTAGATCTTGAACTTGTCGTTTTAAACAAGTATTTTCTGTGGTAAGTGCATGGTTTTTAGCGCTCAATTCCCTTATTGTTTTTTCTGCTTCATCTTCCAAAGCATTAACTGTACATTTTAATTCCTTGTTTTCAAAATTTAATTGATTTATGTAGTCAGACACTTCCAAAACCGACATATCACTGCAGTATTCTTCAGATTCTGCATTAACAAGCAGAACTTTTCCATTCCTTAAAGTTGTCATCTTACTTAAGACAGTTGTAGTTATTATTTATACAGTAACAGTGGCCAGCTACCTGGGCACCAAGGTGTCCAGGGGAATGAAGTAGCAGACAAACTGGCTAGGGTAGGGGCAGCCACCCCCTTTGTTGGACCGGAGCCAGGTTGTGCACTGGAGGACTCCTTTAGGACTCCTCCGCAGGAATAAAAAGCGACATATCTTGTAAGCCTTATTTTATTAAGTTCGAAATCATGACATTAAAGAGCCTTTACATTTTATATCATCTTTTGTATGTTAAAAGAAACATTGGGAATTATAAGCTAAGGAATAATGTTCACATGTGTCATACTAGAAAATGTACTGACATTAGCTTACCAAAAACATTAAAAAAGCAGTCATTCTGTGCAAGTAAGACTATATAATAAGCTGCCAACCTAAATAAGGGAATTGCCTTTAAATTCAATTAAAAAACTGTGACGAAAATTCTGTTAAGAAATGCCCCTTGTACTCTAGAGGAGTCTTTTTTGCCTGAAACTTTAAATTTTCTATGTATGTATATTTTCTACATATGTGTTTTGAGCTTAATCTGTGATTTATTTTTTGTATTTATTGTATTTTTAGTATTTTTGTTTTAGTAATTGTTTATGTTATTGTTTTGACGAAACCTATTGTCCATGTAGACCTAATGGCAAATAAATGAATTGAATTACGACCTTGCCACTTCTAGGGCTAAGCAAAAATTCACCAATGATAATATTTTATCACGTGTGTGATAAATATATATTACTTATATATTAATATATATATTATATATACACATATATATAAAACTAGCGTTACCTGCGCGTGTCAGTTCGCAACCTTTATGCCCTCTGGGTTAGAGCCCTTTGGTACATTCATTTTAATTCATTTATAGGAGCCTAAACCAACTATAGTATCATTACACTATAATAAATTTGTCTGTTTACATTTGGACAAATGATAGTTCAAACAAAATTTTAAATGATTTAAAACAGCTGTTAATTTTGTAAACACAAAATTTATTAAACCTGATACTGCACCCTTTTATCTGGGTCGGAGCCCTCTGATGGATTTGCAACAAACCTCACAGATATCATCTTCGAATCATGGTTAAAAATGCCTGAAAGTTTCACTAAAATCTATCAAGCGATTCTGGAATCTATTGGCAAATTACATACAAACAAATATACATACTTCCTCTTTTATTTGTTAAGATATTTGTTGTTTGTTGAGTGCTTTTTTTGTTTAGTATGTCATCGTGTGATGTGTGATTTTACATAACACAATTTTAAATATATAGTTTATGAGATGTAATTTCATTTTTCATTTTGGTAAAGGTTTCGTATACATCATGGTTCCTGGACGCATTCAACTATGCAATCCTGAAACGCATCTCGGTGCTGAATCTGAGCATAGGAGGACCAGACTTCATGGACCACCCGTTCGTGGATAAGGTGTGGGAGCTGACGGCTAACAGAGTTATTATGGTCTCTGCTATTGGAAACGATGGTCCGCTTTATGGGTAATCACTGCTTGGCGCAACTTCCTTATACTTAATAACTCATTGAAGTATATTTTTATAAAATACCATCAGTAAAATTTTAAAACTGTTTTTTATTTCTCTGAGTGTTTTAAGGGTCGTAATGATGTACTTTGCCTATGTTTTACAATACATTTTTGATTATTCTGCATTTATGGTACTACTAATATATATAAAGCTTTCTTTTTTGACAAAAGAATATTTTTTAAATAAGGATGAATAGATAGTGAATCTTGTGCTTTAGAAAATTCCCCATAAAAATTGTTGTTATTTAAGATAAAGAAAATTAACTCTTTCAAACCTAAATATCCAATCCATGATTGAGCTATCCTTTCAGAATAAAAAATAATTTCCACACATATCTAGTCACAAATAATAAAAAAGATTTTAATGAAAATAAAGAGGATACAAATTTTGATTCGTCCCCATAAGCTTATTAATAATTGATCCATGACACAATATTATAGAGCACAAATATTACGAATGTCTGATTATAGAGCATATATTCTACAGAGTAACTTGTTTATGTTTTTGAGTTAATTCTTCTTCCATTCTCAATCACATGTGTACAAAATTGAGAATTTTATTTCTGGAGCACCAAATCTTTGGATGTTTTTACTTCCTCCCCTCATATATAGTATATGGAGAAAGTATTGTTTTCGTCAAAATTTTGTAATTTGAGTTGAGAGTGGATATATCCTTTTTGGGGTCCCCTGAATCCAAAAAAGCGGGTTTCGACGTAATGCCTGTTCGTCCGTGTGTCTGTCTGTCTGTGTGTGTGTCTGGATGTGTACATAGCCACAGCCTACCCCGTTGGTCTGATTTAGATGAAATTTGGCATGTATATGTATATGGGGGGACGATATGTCATATATTCATCGTATCTCCAGGCGTTTTTTTTCATTTTTTAAAATTTTTTATTTTTAAGGGTAGTTCAACCTTAAAAAACGTGAAAAATCCAAATTTCTCTATAACGGCTCTAACAATTTTGATTAAAATTTGATAGTTTATAGTGCACAGAGTATTAAATAATTTGACAACAGCTGCATGTCTGTAAAAATTACGGTTCAAAAGTTATGGGCTTTGTCCAAAAAATCAAATTCTTAAATTGTCAGCGAAAACAATAAAAGTAAAGTATAACTTGACTGGAACGATTGAAACCAGCTTAAAAAACAAATTAATATTTTTAATTATTCGTCTACGACTAACGGAGAAAAGTTCCAGAGAAAAGTTAAATTAACTGTCATGATAAACGCAGTACTTTCTGAAAGCGCCCAATCTTATTCTATCCGAGCAAAGCTCGGTCACCAGGTACTCCAATACTATAATACAAGCAAGGTTTGTATATATATTTGCACACGGATCTCAAAAATGACTCTGACGATGTTCTTTTTAATTTTGGAAATAACTAATTTCCGAGTAGAAAATAAGTTCTAGATAGGTCTAAAGTTCAAGAAAATTCCAGTTTTCTGGTAATATTAAGTTTTTATGTATTAAGTTTGAAATAGGTTAGATATGTCTAAAGGGAATGTTTTCAGTTCATATAAACAGCCGTTCCTATTCTTTTATATTAAAAAATCAATGAAATAGCTATCGTAGTTTCAATGGAAACCTGTTACATATTTTCCATCTTAAAAATCACCAACACCCCCCCAAAGCCAAGACATATCCATGTCAAAAAATTGTTGAGATGATTATGACGTGGGTTTAGTAGAAACAGCACATTGTACATGTTATATCACACACTTTTTGTAAGGATAGAGTGATATATTGCTGTATAAAAACTCACAATTTGCAAATTGTATTGTAAAATAATTCAAATACCCTCTGGCACAAAGGAAAGAAAAAATCCAAGGGAAAAACTACTACAAAACATAATAACAAAGAACGACAAAAAACAACAACAAAGAAAAATAACTTTGTTGGCAAGTTAAAACTCTTCAATCCACTACCATTCAATCAGTGATTACCACAGTTAACCCTTTCAAGCCAACGATCGGTTCAACAGAACTTAAAAAATTTGCAAAAAATACCAATGTCTGGCTCAGCTGTTTTCAGTAATATCGTTCTAACTATTTATATTATATTATTATTTGTTTTTTATTTCCGTTAAACAAATTATATAGTAATCAATACTTTATTTATGAATTAGCTGTTATCCTGTTCTTTGTACTCTGGGTTTTTGAGATTTTCTTTTCATAGTGCACGAGTCAGTTTAAAGTAAACAAAAGCCCTGTCGCAGCATACTCAGTGTATTTCCAAATCAGTGATATGACAATTATATCAAGTTTGATCAATATCTGTCCATAAGAGAGTTTGCCTATTCTCCATAAGTTTAACACAGAAAGAGAGGTTTGCTGCTGTGAGGAACATTGAGAGTTGGCATTTTTGCCATAAACAAGTTTTATTTTGACCATATACCAAGTTTCATCATCATCTGCCCATAAATAAATACATGAATGGATGGATCTGAGCCACAAGTAGCTGAATACATATCTAAAAACATACAGGGTGTTTCAGAATTCCCTACCAATACTCTAGGGCATTGTTTCTGGGTAAGAAACATATCTTAATATCATATTTAAATTGTCCGGAAGTCCTTAGTTACTCACACAGCCTCCATTTTGTTTTTTTCACTTAAAATTTTTTTCTGAATAATGGTTAAACTTACGGAATTGAAACTTTGCACAAACATTTATGGCAAATAGACAAAGCTACAAAAAAATTATGACAATTTCTCAAATTCATAAAACAAAATGGCGGCCATTTAAAATTTTGTTTCTCAAATAACTCGTAAACCGTTGATTTAACAGAAAATTTACAAGAATAACTTTTTTTAGGTAATGTAATTACAAATTGATTGACACAATTGACACAAATTGTTTTAAATTAGACAAATATTAACTGAGATATGGTAGCTTTAGTGATATGAGACCGCTAGAACTTAGTTGCAGTGCATGTGAAGGCATGCGACTAAAGTCTGCCACAACAATGCAACAGTCTCCAACTGCTTAGGCCGGCCGCAAACTGATGCAACATTTCACCTGAGGCAAGTGCGAGGCAAAATGTTTCGCTGGGTCCTAGCGCCCAATGTGTTTCAATGCGAAGTGCCTCGCAACGTTTGCTTGATGAGTGTGCGGGCTCCCATTACACTCAACTCCTAAACACAGGGTGTCCCTTGAAAATCAGTGCCCAGCGAAACATTTTGCCTCGCAACACTTGCTTCAGATGAAATCAGTGTGCGGCTGGTCAGTGTGCGGCTGGCCTGACTGTCATTAAAATTCGCACTAAACTCCCAAACGTTTTATATCAGATGTGGTAAAAGTCAAAATACTTTTTTACAAACTAATCATCTGATTAAAATCAGATTATTATCAGGCAATAATAAATTCTTGCCTGAAAATGTTATTATTTTATTCATTGTAGTCAGTTCCTCTACAGTTATTCTAAACTTATGCCAAGACCAAGAGGGTTATGTGACATATTATTATTGTTTGAAGTAATCTAAAATAACCTACAAATAACATGCAAAGCAGTTGGAGACTGTTGCATTGTTGTGGCAGACTTTAGTCGCATGCCTTCACATGCACTGCAACTAAATTCTAGCGGTCACCTATCACTAAAGCTACAATATCTCAGTTAATATTTGTCTAATTTAAAACAATTTGGTGTCAATCGATTTGTAATTACATTACCTAAAAAAAGTTATTCTTGTAAATTTTCTGTTAAATCAACGGTTCACGAGTTATTTGAGAAACAAAATTTTAAATGGCCGCCATTTTGTTTTATGAATTTGTGAAATTGTGATAATTATTTTGTAGCTTTGTCTATTTGCCATAAATGTTTGTGCAAAGTTTCAATTCCGTAAGTTTAACCATTATTCAGAAAAAAATTATAAGTGAAAAAAACAAAATGGAGGCTGTGTGAGTAACTAAGGACTTCCGGACAATTTAAATATGATATTTAGATATGTTTCTTACCCAGGAACAATGCCCTAGAGTATTGGTAGGGAATTCTGAAACACCCTGTATAGATTAGTAAGTGAAATATTAATTTTTCCTTATACTCAATAACAAAATTGGAGCCCTAAAATACAAAGTACTGTGTTTAGTTTTTTTCATATCTCGGTAACCACTGGAGATAAATATTTTAATATTAAATTGTGTAGTTTTGAGCTAATTCTAATGGTTAAAATGTAAAATATTTAAAAATTACTTATAAAACCCCATTTTGGGGTACAAAACCTCCCTCAAACTATCCGTTTCGATTAACTGATATATCTGGATTACAAATTCTTCCTAGTAAATGTTGGGATACACATCTTGATGGCAAATTTTACTTTTTATTTTTTTAATTCTAAAAGTAAATTTCAATCACTATCTATTTTTATATTAGTTTTTAAGTACTATAACCATCAAACATTAATATTGCAATTTATATATTTCACATGAAGTTATAAAACGTATGCAGCTGTCAGCTGCTAGGTGTCGGTGATTAAACATCTGCTGCACAGTTTTTTACATTTAAGATCGTCAGTACACAAGAGGCTTTGAGGTTATAGTAATTGTTTTGTGTGTAACGAGCTAAAATGAGGAGGGGTACGAAACTCCTCTAGGCTAGCCTATAGATGCTAAACCAAGTGGCACCATTTCTGGCCCAGGCCTATGTTTAATATATTACCAGCCAGAGCCTTGGTTATTGTGATTGGCTGTGAGGGGTGATTTTATGTCTAAGGATTTTAATTATACGATACCTTCGTCCTGGGATAGACATAACCCCACACATAGGCTAGCTAAAGTCCTATTGCTAGTAGTCAGATCAAACCTAGATCAAACATAATTCACAATAAGAACTTTTACACAAACACTGGGTGAGACGTCTGAGAAACCGATTAACTACCATCGGAGAGGTCAGGGGTAGAAGGATTAACTACCCTTGGCTAGAAGTGGGTGAAGGTAAGAGAGGGACAGGAAAGAGTAGTCAGTTGTGCCCTGGCTTCTGAACCCGTCACTTCAAGGAGTTTGAGTAGTTGACACGGTGATCTGGTTGTGGTTGAAGAACAAGTAAGTGGCCTTTATACATTTTCTTACGTTTGGTAAAACCACACCATGTAGTGCCTTAACAGCTTTTGTACTTTTGTTTGACTCGCAAGTCGGGAAATTTAATAAAAACTAAATTAGGAGTAAGAACTAAACGCCGCTCCGGTCGAGACAGGATCGCGGTGGCACCTGTGGAGTCAGGATCAGCGGACGGACGGTGTTGATCGTTGTGATCGTTTTTTTGGAATAAATTATTATATTTTACTCTTATTGGCACAATATTTAAATTTAACTTTTTTTTTCAAAATTATTAAATTGGCTTTCACCACCGGGGAAAGAGCGATGATGAAGGTACGTTGCTGATTCATTCGCGGTACTGAGCTCCCCCCGGCATACCCGATAGAGTACCGGCTAAATTTTATAAAGTGATCATAAAAACCCTGGAATAGCCCAGCTGCCGCAGAAGAGCGATCCGGTGGCAAGTGGGACTTTGTGTCTGGATTTCCCGGGAAAGGTCTAGTAAGATTTATCTCAACCCACGGGAAAATCCCATCATATGTGGTGTATAAATGTATAATTTAATTTTTTTCCTCTCATACCAGTTGATAAGTATCATCCTCCTCTAAAAAATTAACTTTAGGCATGTGTTAAGTGATAAAAATATTTTTTTAAGTCGTTCATTGTGTTTTAACAACAAATATTACTGTTTTAAAAAAGCAATTTTTTTTTCGATATGTATACAAAACTTAGGGACTGTGATTGGAGTTCCATATATAATATGAATGATATTGAAAAAGCCTTAGTTGTGTTTTACAAATTGTTATTTGCCATTTTTTATCAATGTGTACCTCAAAAGAATGTTATTTACAAAAGTAAATACCCCTGCTGGTTTACTAAGGATGTAATTCATTCTATAAAACTAAAGAATAGATGTGCCAAAAAAAGGAAATTTTCAAGATATCATGATAATTTATTTAAGCATCTTAGAAAAAGTATTAAATGTAAAATTGATGTTGCATATAAGGATTATTTAATAAATATTGAAAATTCTATTAATAACGATTCTAAAAACTTTTGGTCTTTTATTAAGTCTAAGCGTAACTCTTCGTTTTCTGATATTGGTAATATGGATATGAGGTATTGTGGCAACGTCATCCCAAAGGACAAAGTAGCTGAAACTTTCGCTGACTTCTTTAA